>CM042153.1:2906353-2913853 GCA_023376005.1 Doryteuthis pealeii | reverse complement strand
TAAATACATCAATATATTTTTTACAACTATTATATATATATATATATATATATATATATAATCCCGCCTAATTAATTAATTATTAATTAATTAACTTTCATAAATTAGGTTCGACTTCATTTAAACACATATTCTCCCAAATATATATATATATATATATACATATATGAACAGAGATATATAGAGAGAGATGAATCCATAGAGAGATAGATAATAGATAGATATACTGATAGATTGCTATCAGTAGTATATATAAATACATCAATATTTTTTACTTACAATATATATATATATATATATAATATATATATATATATATATATATATATATATTATATATATATATATATATGAACAATGATATATATAGAGAGGGGAGAAATCCATAGATAGATAGATACATAGATTGATAAATTAAGAGATAGATTGATAGATAGATATACTGAAAGATTGTTATCAGTAGTATATATAAATACATCAATATATTTTCTTACAACTATTTAATTATTACAAGATCATTTTATCAGTGTTACGAATGTACAATTATTTTAACATTATCCTTTCTTTTTTTTATCACCGATTTTATTACTCCTGTATTATCTCCATTAATATCATTTAAACCTCAGAATTATTTCCCGATTATATTATCAACATCGTATTTATTGCTAATACTGATTACATAATTTCACCCTGTCTATTATCTATTTAAGACAGTTTAACCCTATTTCTCAACGCTTTATAAATCAAAATTACGTAATTATTCCTACGGCTATTCCTTGTGGTTATTTATTATCAGTAATGATAGCTGGCACATTTTATCGGCAACTTCTTTCGTTCGTTGGGAATCGTACTTTTCCGATAACTTTTTGTAAATAATAGGAATTAAACTCAGCCATTCCTTGCAAAAAATTTATGGTTAATCGAATTTAACAGACGTAAATTCCACTATCGTATATCGCCCCCACGAAAGAAAAAAAAACCCAAAAAATCAGGGAATTACCCGAATTTAATGAAATTATGGACCATATGACCTTTAGGCACCCCTTTTTGATCTCGATTCAGAAGGACATTTTTTTATTTACACCGTCAATATCCGATTGTTTGTTAGGGGTTAGGGTTATGAATTATGGTTAGGGTTAGGGTTAGTGGTTAGTTTTATCATTTAAAAAAACTCTAAAAAACCGTCTGTTAACAAAACAACCGGATATTGACGGTGTAAATGAAAAATATGTCCTTCTGAATCGAGATCAAAAAGGGGTGCCTAAAGGTTATATGGTCCGAAATTTTCAGTGTTGATATGTTAATGAATTAAAAAAATACAATGCACTAGTATTTTATTTAAAAAACATTTACATCTTTTCATGTCAGTTAATTTTGAACCACGTATCTTTGAGAATATGTGTTACGCTTCAAAGATACGTGATTTAAATTAACTGACCTAGCATATGTAATACTCCTCGGGCCTAAATCAGGGTGTAGTTGCTGCCCTCGTCACTATCAAAAATATGCGCCTTCCGGGCACAAGTATTTAAGTTTTAATATAATCAAATGTTATATTGAATTAGAAAGATAAATGAAATTAAATAAGAACACAAAAATATTACACTTATTTCTACTTTATTCTAATTGATTTCAATATAAGATTATACATAGGATTGCTTGTAATACGTTCGAGAATAAAACATTAATATTAGAAACCAATAACACAAAAAAATGGTCACCTGCCCCCCATCTCACAGACCATCCTAGTTAGACGGACTAGGCATGCAGGATACTGCTGGAGAAGCGAGGACGAGCTCATAAGCAACGTTCTCCCGTGGAAGCCAACACGGACATGCTAACGTAGGACGTCCACTAAGGACTGACATTGACCAACTATGCGAGACTCGGGATGCTGCACGGAGACCTCCCAGGGCCATGAGTAATAGGGATGGTTGGCGAGAGATAGTCATGGATATCCGTGCTGCTTGCGCGACATGATGATGATGAAATATTATTATTGGCATTTCAGTCTCGGAAGACTATAATATAGTTTTTGTGTCCATGAATCTAGAGCGCCTCCTTTGACTGTGAAGTCCAATGTTTGAAAAACATTATCGACCACAGATGTGAAGGCTGTCCCTGAAGATTTTGATGTGCCGGTGTCTTGTTGCCGCTACTTCCTTCTGGACCTCTTAGCTTCATGGTGTTGCGCCAGAGTGATTTCAGTTATGAACAGTCCTCTACGGAGAGCCTGCCGCCACCAAGGGCGATCATGATATATTAATAAATATTATATTTATTAAATACGGTTTTGATAAAACTAGTATGCAAATTATTCACCCCATATTATTTGTAAATAGTTATTTCTTAATGATATATAACATGCATTGCAAGATTTTAGACGCGTTCATTATATCGTAGGCGGGGATCAGATTGTAGTATCTGTTCCAGTTACTATACTTTGAGACTTACCTATTCCCCTCGGGGGGTCCAGTGTGCTTCGGCCACTGGATCAGGTTCAAGTACAATTGTTAGCGTCGATCCCAGAGGGCCATCCCTCCAGGCATTACCTGCCCCTTATGGGCAGGGCTGGGTTTATTGTCCAGCGCCTGAGATGCCCCCCTTGAGGGGGAATGCCGAAGGGATCGACGCAATTTTTGTTCTTTCCCACCCATGAGCTTCGGCTTGTGGGTGGGCCCACATTAAAACGAGGCCTTGTGCCCAGTCTATATATACAAGTGGGGTATGAGACAAATACTTCATTATATATGGTTTCGAGGCCTGTGAGTCTATATAATTTATAAGTTAAACTGCATAAAAGGTTTATCTCAGTTTAACTCGGGAATTTCATCGACTTTGTTAAACGTAGTGTAGTGTCTTGATGAAATCATTTGGATTGAAACCATGGTAGACACTTATCGCTTTTTTTTCTACTGCTATGAATAATATTATATATATACAGGGTGTTCGGGAGAAATTTGACAGTTTAATAATGAAAAAGAAAAAGTGCTTCGTAACTACAAAATTTAATGGATTGTAAAGAATTACAACAGGCACAAAAATTACACTACTGTCAACAAGTTTCACCCAAAATAACCGCAATTAGCGTCGATCTCAGCCTCAGTCCTGCTCCGGAAGCTGGAGCAAGCTGTAGTTACATTTTCCCTAGGAGGGATCTCAAAAACTACCTTAATTCTCTCTATTAACTGTGCTTTTGTAGTACTGGTACGGCGATTGGTGTCTTTCTCAACAGTGCCACATACATAACAATCCATGGGGTTAAGACCTGGGGGTTCGGAGGCAAAACATTGGAACCGCTGTAGTCGTAAAAAATCGCCGACAACCATTTTTGACTTTACCCAGGGGTGTGGCAGGGGTCCGAATCTTGCCGCCATACATATGGCCTACCATTGGCTACCTTTGTTATCCATGGCTTGACTACAGTGTTTTAGCAACTCCCGTAGGCATCTGAGGGTCCACCAACACGTTTTTCTGACCACTGGTCACACGATTACATAATAGAATAATAGATAAGAAGAGACATGGTCACATGAGTACAATATAGGATATGTAGTAGAATAGGATAAATACGAGCTAGAGAAGATAGATAGATAGAAAGATAGATATGGTTACAGCATTGAGTTACAATAGATAATGATCTAGATATGGTACACTGAGAGTTACATAGATAGATAGATAGATATGATAGAATAGATAGAACATGGTCACTGAGTTACATAGATAGATAGATAGTTAGATAGAGATAAGATAGAATAATATGTCACTTGAGTTACATACATGATATGATAGATAGATAGAATATGTAGGATCACTGAGTTAGATAGATAGATAGAAGATAATAGATAGATAGATATGATAGATGTCATTAGAGATTATAGATAGATAGATAGGATAAATAGATAGATAGATATAGATAGATAGTGTATGGTCACTGAGTTACATAGATAAATAGATAGATCGATAGATAGATAGATCGTGTAACATGTTGGTTGTCATACTCATGCTCGATTAAGACCACTCTTCTGTTGTTGTTTTTTTCCATAGTTACATACATAACTACATACATACATATTACATTGATAACTAATTTGAAACAGTTTTGATATAGATATTAATACATTGAGATAGTACTACCTGCTAAATGAACTTTTATCTTATTTTCTGTCTGACGATTGTGCGCTACTCATGAAACACATAAGTAACTGGGAACATAATTCTAATACTTCAGGTTTTAAACCCTAGTATTACAACTTTCTTACTTGTATTTATCTGTATTTGCTACACATACTCCGCACGGACGACAGAGATAGATAGATAAATAGGTACATAGATTGATAGTAAAGATAGATAGTGTTGATAGATAGATAGATTAGATAGATAGATATTATAAATTTTAGATAGATAATGAGTATTAATAAACTTAGATAGATATTAATAAACTTAGATGGATAGATTATATAATAAATTTAGATTAGATAGATAGATATTAAATTAACTTAGATTAGATAGATAGTACTAGATATTTAATAAACTTAGATAGATAGAGAGAGAGATAGATAGATAGATATATTAAATGGATAAACTTAGATAGAATAGATATTAATGAACTTAGATAGATAGATAGATAGATAGATATTGATAAACTTAAGATAGATAGATAGGTAGATAGATAGATATTTAATAAACTTAGATAGAGATAAGAATAGATAGATATTAAACTTAGATAGATATGATAGATAGATATTAATAAAGCTTAGATTAGATAGCATGATAGATAGATATTAATAAACTTAGATGAGATAGAGAGAGAAGATAATAGATATTAATAAACTTAGATAGATAGAATATAATTAAACTTAGATAGAATAGATAGATATTGATAACTTAAGATAGATAGGTAATGATAGATATTAATAAACTTAGATAGAAGATAGATAGATATAGATTTAATAACTTAGATAGATAGATAGATAGATAGATATTAATAAACTTAGATAGATGAAAATTTAATAGATAATTAGATAGATAGATAGGATAGATAGAGTATAATAAACTTAGATAGATAGATAGATAGATAGATATTATAAACTTAGATAGATAGATAGATTAATAACTTAATAGATAAGATAGATATGAAATATAATAAAACTTAGATAGAATAATGATAGATAGATAGATAGATTTATAAACTTAGAATAAGATAGATATATATAGATAATGGATAAACTGCAATAGAGATAAATATTGAGATATATTGAAGATACATTATAGACATATAAATAGAGACGATAAAGAGATATAATATAACTATATATATATATAAATAATATATATATAAGTATTTATATAATATATAAAAAATAGATAGAATAATAGATATGGATGAACTGAGATAGCGATAACTTGAATTAATACTTGATAGATAGATACATAGATATGTAGGTTGAACTGGATAGATAGATAATAATAGATATGAATTGGATATATATTATAGGAGAGAGAGAGAACAGAGACAGAGACGAGAGAGACAGACAGAGAGACAGAAAGAGACAGAGAGACAGCAAGAAGAGAGAGAGAGAGAGAGAAGAGGGGGGGAGATAGTTTGGTTTGGTTTTGGTTTGGTTTGGTTTAGTTTGGCTTATTAAGCACGTATCGGTTATCTAATAAAGAAATTTGATATTATATTGATGCATAGATAAATATATAAATAAATAGATAGATAGATATACGAGATATATTATAGATATATAGATAGATTGACAGAAAGACGATAGAAGAGACTAATAAATCGATAGATACATAACTAGATAGATCGATAGATAGATATTCCGTGTATAGGTTCCTACATAGGTTGATAGGTGTGTATAAATGAAGATATCAGTTATATTGACGAATATACGTTATATTAAGAAAGAGTTAAAAAAACACTCTCCAAAAATATAGTTTTCTCTCTCTCTCTCTCTCTCTCTCTCTCTCTCTCTCTCTTCTCTCTCTCTCTCTCTCTCTCTCTCTCTCTCTGTGTATATAATATATATACCTCTTTGTATTCCCACCTAGCTCTCTCCTCTCTCTCTCTTCTCTCTCTCTCTCTCTCAATCAATCAATCAATCAATCAATCAAAGTATACTCTCTCTAAATTTTTACTCCGCCCAATGGGTGTTTAATAATGAGATATTCCTACATTGCGAGTTGGGCATCTCACGTGGTGTATTGTTACTAGCTAGATTAGCAGGCCATATGTTGTGAGTTCAATTCTCATTAAGCTCCCCTTTACTTCTGGCTTATCAATCTATCGTGTCAAGAGTGTATGACACTAAACTGTATCTGGTGCTGAAGCTCCAGTTCTGAGCTCTGGGGAGTGTGGATACTCCTTCATTACCATGACTCACAGGTCAATTCTGATCAGAAGTGCTAAAACTTGTTAGTATTCCAATTTATCGGTCAAATAGATATGTTTGAAAATTATTAGAACTAGCAAAAAAAAAAAAAAAAAAAAAAAAAAAACCCTCCAGGCGGTGTAAAATTAATTTTTGAAAGATATTACCTGCTAGGATGGAGGGGGATTCAGTGTCAGAGATTTATATCATATTATAGTAAGAATCATAAATTTATTAAAGAGTAAAAAATTGTTTTAAATAAAACAAATTGAAATGGAAACTTAGTTCTGATAACTTGAATATATAATAGAATAAACAATAATATATATAATATATAATACTGGTATGTATTTATGAAAACTTATTTTAAAAAACAATGAGGACCGTCTAATGTTGCATGCTCAAATTTGAGTGTATTTATTCTATGTCATGACGATTTTCGATAATGTGACGTAACAGTGACGTAGTTCTGATTACAGACAAATAGAAGCCTAATTCTCCATTATTAATATAATAATAACGATATCGAGGGAAGAAAATGAGAAAATGCTATGAAAAAAAAATAGGAGAGTAATTTATTCTATCCTAAAACACATGCAAACACATTCCACTCTCTTTGTGTGTACCTTGACTTACGAGTTTAATTCGTTCCGCTTGTAACTCAATTTCCTCGTAATATCAAATCAAGTTTTCCCATTAAAAAAAAATAAGTGTAACCGTAACAAAAAATCAAAGTGTTTTATTTGTTGGGGGGGGACGGGGGTCTGGAATGGATTAACCCGTTCCAGCCCCCCACCAAAAAAAAAACTCACCCTAATCTTTCATTTCATTTTTTAAACAAGAAAAATAACAATGTAGTTATTTGCACCTTCAGTTGGCTAAATTCTAGCATAAAATTGTGCGTGCGCATTACTGAAATGAATTTAATTGTTATTAAGAAAACACATTTTATGATATTTTTTGTGTTAAAGCATGCACTTGTATTGTTTTCAAAAAGTTTCTAAGATTTGTTTATTTCACACGGAGACTTTCAAAATACTTGTTTCAAAGTGAAAGTCAAGGGGGGTTACTCTAATTGCTATTGCTGAATTTAGCCAACTAAAGGTGAAATTACCGCAAT
>CM042153.1:2892249-2906343 GCA_023376005.1 Doryteuthis pealeii | reverse complement strand
GTATTGTATAATAACATCAATAAAATAGAGTGTAATGAAACTATGTGCTGTAATATACTTTAACGTTTATTTTTTTATAAATATTTTTCTTTGGCGTAATAAATTTTTAAACTTAAATTTTTTTGATGAACTCATTAACATAAGAGTTTGTGGAGGTCGCTCGTACCTCAAATTTTAGCTTTCAATACGAAGCAAAAAATCGACCGGTTGACAGCACGTAAACTAGAAAACTCGCAAGTTAAGTTACTTTTAAGTCAAGAAACCGCTATTTTAGGGACTTTTAATGGTGTGTGTGTGGGGGGGTAATTTTCCCGCATAAGCGTACCTGAAGCTCGCTCGCACATTCAGTTCTCAAGCAGTAGAGATAATAATGTCTCCCTTGCGACGGATTTTGTGTGAATAAATCCGTTATATATATTTACCAACCCTCCGCACGAGCAGGATGCGACACAAGGTCAATTTCTTAAGCGGAGTTCAGCAGGTTTGAATTCAGAGTTTTCCTTCTCCTAGGCCGGTTGCCTAACAAGGTTAAAGAGCCCAGTCTGCCCTACTATTTATCCATAGCTGAGGAGAGTAGGATCCATACCTTTCCAAGGGTATCAGCGCTAAGTGAAATGCAATTACCACGTCCAGGATTTGAACTCGGGGCGACGAGTCCATTTCCCACGACTTTAACCATTACACCACGCGCTTCCTACTAATAAATCCGTTATAATCTTGTCGTTGTGTATGCGAGTTAAGTGTCTGTCAGATAGTGGAAGAGTAGCTACGTGCATTAGAACAAGGTGTGTGTGCTTAGATTATATTATTTTCTAACTGTGGATATAAAGGGCTGAACTTTAACACCCTTTTTCCATGGTGCAATAGTTAAGGGGCAGGACTCAGTGATATTTAATAAATATCAATAAAGGCTCCCAGGCGAGTGTAGATTCTACTAGGTTTCTCTAGCAGGATATTACACCTGAGACGACTTCCATCCGTGCTGGGTGCTTCACTCCTGTCACCTTAAAAGCATGGCCAAACGTCATAACCGTTGCACTAGCAACACCAAGAAAGTGACTGTTGTCAAAGTGTCTCAGCTATTTTAAGTTTAATCTTTGTCTAGACTTTTTTATTTACTTAATATTATTTTTACTTCCTTATTTTTACATTTCTTTCTTTCTTTCTTTCTTTCTTTCTTTCTTTCTTTTTTTTTTTTTTTAACTCTTTTTTTCTTGTTTTTTTGTCTTAATTTCTTTCTTTTTTTTTTCAACTGTCTTTTTTCTCATAACATCTTTCTTTCTTTTTTTTTAATTTTCAAATATCTTTCTTTCTTTAACTTTTTCTTTTTTCTCTCTTTCTTTTCTTTTTCTTTTCCTATCTTTCTTTTTAATTATCTTTCTTTTATCTCTTCTTTTTTTCATTCTCTTTAACTCTTTTTTCTTTCTTTTTATTTTTTTCTTTCTATTTTAACAATTATTTTCCTTCTCACTTTCTCTTTTTCTTTCTTTTTTCTTTTTCTTTCTATTTTTAACTTTTTTCTTTCTTTTAATTATTACTTTCTTTTTCTTTTTTTCTTTCTTCTATTTTAACTTTTTTCTTTCTTTTTAATTATTTTCTTTCTTTTTAACTCTCTTTCTATTTTAACTTTTTCTTTTCTTCCTTCTCTTTTTAACTCTTTCTTTCTTTCTTTTTCTTTCTACTTTTTTCTTTCTTCTTTCTTTTTCTCTTTTTCTTTCTTTCTTTCAAATGTTTTAACTCTTTTTCTTTCTTTTTTCATTTTAACTTTTTTCTTTCTTTTAATTATTTCCTTCTGTTCTCTATTTTAAGTCTTCCTCATTCGTAAATCTTTTTATTCATTTTCATTCTTTTTTTTTTTCTGTCTCTCTTTTTTTTTTTTAACTCTTAGTCTTTATTTTTCTGATTTAACTTCTTTCTTTCTTTCTTTCTTTCTTTCTTTCTTTCTTTCTTTATTTTCTTTCTTTCGTTTTTTTTTTTCTATTTTAACTCTTTTTTCTTTTTAATTATATTCTATGTTTCTCTATTTTAAATATATTTCTTTCTTTTTCTTAACTCTTTTCATTTTCATTTTTTCTTCGTTTTTACTTCTTCCTTTCTTTAACTTTAAAAAAAATATTTCTCTGAATTTTTGAGATAAGGATTGATAATTTTTTATTATTGGAACTATTGTCCTTATCTTTATTGTTAAATGCCTAACGTTTCTGCCGATGTGCCCCCCCCAACTTCTTTTAGGTATTAAACTGTGTTAATCATTCTATGTTATTGACAATGCCTATATTCACTACGCCATGTATTTAATTGGACAATTCACAGTGAAATTTGCGAACTTATAAACCTAATGTTCTATTTTACCTAGATTATTTACCTTTATACTTATATACGGTTTTATTTTATCTTGACTCATATTACGTTTTTTTTGTAGGCAGGCATGGTTAACGGAATGAGAACAGTCTACCCATGAATTAAATAAATGGTTAGGTTCGAGGTTTTGTGATGGCTCCCGAACGATACGAAGGCTCCCGAGTTCGAAGAGAAGGTTCCCGAGTTCGAAGAGAAGGTTCCAGGATGCAATGCAAAAATATAAACCCAGATTATTTGGTGTCCGACACACACACAACACACACACACACACACACACACATCTTTTGGTGCTCTTCTAATATGTGATCTATCGAATGGTTTCTAATCCAATATGTGATCTACCGAGTTGTTTACATTCCAATATGTGATCTACTCATTAACTATCCATTATTTTCCCATTAAACTAGCAAACTACGGAGTTGTTAAACTACGTAGTTGCTTACATTCTAATATGTGATCTACCCATTAACTACCCATTAACTATCCCTCACTTTCCCATTAAACTAGCAAACTACAGAGTTGTTAAACTACGTAGTTGTTTACATTCTATGTGATCTACTGAGTTATTTACATTCCAATATGTGATCTACCCATTAACTACCCATTAACTATGCATTATTTCCGCATTAAAATAGCAAATTACGGAGTTGTTAAACTACGTAGTTGTTTACATTCTAATATATGATCTATCCATTAACTACCCATTAACTACCCATTATTTTCCCATTAAACTAGCAAACTACGGAGTTGTTAAACTGCGTAGTTGTTTACATACTAATATGTGATCTACCCATTAACTACCCATTATTTTCCCATTAAACTAGCTAACTACAGAGTTGTTAAACAACGTAGTTGTTTACATTCTAATATGTGAACTACTAACCCTAACCCTAACCCTAATGGGTAAATTACACATTGGAATGTAAACAGCTTGGTAGATCACATATTGGATTAGAAACTATTTGGTAGATAACATATTGGAAGAGCAACCATTTTTCTTTATTTATTTATTTTTATCTTTTCATTATGTTCGATTGAAACAGGTTAACGTTATCGCTTCTACGCGCTCACGCCCTCTCTCTATCTTTCCCCTAATCTCTTATATATTTTTTTCAGATTGTATTTTTTCTGTGTAGCATGTCATTATTTTCCCTTTCTTTTTCAACTCCAGATAATGGGTATTTACATTTTCGCATTTCATCTTGGACGATTTGGACGGTACCATTTTTAACCAGAGGGTGTTGCACAATATAAAAAGGTAAAGAATGAGCACAACTTACGATAGTGCTCAATGGTAAGAAGAACCCTGAAAGTAGTTTTGATTAACCGGTTTGAATTCAGAGTTTTTTCCTTTTCCTGGGTACCATACCAAGGTTAAAGAGCTCACCCTGTCCTAATTGTTACGTTCGCCTATCGTTTTCAAGCGCATACACGCTGTTCCATCAGAGAGACCAAAGAAAAGTGAGAGGTGCACATGCAAAAATTGGCAAAGAACAATAAGACATAATATATTATTTTAAGATATGGTTTTATTCAGGAAGTCGAGAGTTGGGAGGAGAGAAAAGGTGGAAAGTTCATAAGCATGTATGTATTATATATATATATATATATATATATATATATATATATATATATATATATATAAGAGAGAGTTTTATAATTTCTTGAAGCATTGTGTATATATTGGTTAGGAGGTTGATTTAGAAGATCTATCACAATGCAGGTGTAAAGAAAAAATAATAATACGATAACAATGATATTGTGTGTTAACCTGTATTTAATTCTTGAATTTTCGAGATAATATCTCTTTTTCAAAAGATCACTGGAACTGAAAAAAAAAAAATTTAAAAAGAAATGTCATAACTAGACTACTTCAGTTCCAGTGATCTTTTCAAAAAGAAATATTATCTCGAAAATTCAAGAATTAAATACAGGTTAACACACAACATCATTGTTACCGTATTATTATTTTTTTTCTTTACACCTGCATTGTGATAGCCTTCTAAATCAACCTCCTAACCAATATATATATATATATATCCTCAATGGGAATATTCATCGGGACAATTCGAACCCAGATATATACATGTAAATTGAAGGAAATATGGGGGTGGCAATATCTGTAAGAATTCATGACAGAATGGGACACTTATCTTAATTTTATCGATTCATCCATGGACTTGCGTTTGGTAAGCTTGCTTATTTAGTGATTCTGTTCTTGGCTGGATGGATGACTCTTCTGGGTCTAATTACTTCTGTCCGCATGAGGGTGATATCGGGATTCCCACTGACCATAGTAGTAAAATTATTCTTTAGGTTGCATGAAGACTGTCATCACCTATCCTCAACGGGGTGAGTAGCCCGACTGTGTTTGCCAAGAAGCCCCGGAGTGAAAACTAAACTAGTGATAGAGATCTCCCCCCCACCAAAAAAAAAGATAGTGATGCGTATTTTTCCGCTTCCCTTTTCTCCAGAGACCGACCTTCGTGACAATAACTGGTCAAAGAAATTCTGCTCCTGATTGGGGTCTTTTAGTGGGACACGTACCTCAGCTCTGACGTCACAGAGTTTCAAAGAATGTTCTGGGGTGTTCCCTTTTAACTTTTGAGTTTCGTTCTATAATCAATTTCGAGTTACTCGTAATATGTAACATACTATTTACCTATAGCTGGAGGGAATAGTTGGATTCATACCTTTCCCAACAAGGGCATTAGCGCTATGGGAAATGCAATCAGGCATGTCTAATATTCAAACTTTTCTCACCGTGTCTCTTTCATAGGACGAAAACCATTACGCCAAGTGATTTCAACATCGAATGGAATATTTCGGATAGGCCTCTTCATAATTAGTCACCTTGTCGGTGGGACTTAGAATAGCTGCAGAAGTGTACCCCCCTCCAAAACAAAAATCGAAGTCCTTTGTATATATATTTACCAACTCCTCCGCGCGAGCAGGATACGACACAAGGTCAATTCTTAAGCGGAGTTTATCAGGTTTAAATTCAGAGTTTTCCTTCTCCTAGACTGGTTACCAAGCCATGGTTGAAGAACCCAGTCTGCCCTGCTATTTACCCATAGCTGGAGGGAGAGTAGGATTCATACCTTTCCCAAGGGTATTAGCGCTAAGTGAAATGCAATTACCACGTCCAGGATTTGAACTTTGTCCTTTGTATAAGACTAAACTGCATCTGATAGCGAGGCTCTAGTTCTGAAGGTGTCGAGCGTAGGGTACCCTTTCCTTTTCGTGCCCTCTCGGGCTGGGGCTGCAGAACCACCATCTAAAAAATAAAAAAAAAAGAAAAAAAAAAGAAAGAAAAAAAAAAAGAAAG
This sequence comes from Doryteuthis pealeii, assembly GCA_023376005.1. Lineage (NCBI taxonomy): Eukaryota > Metazoa > Mollusca > Cephalopoda > Myopsida > Loliginidae > Doryteuthis > Doryteuthis pealeii. The sequence continues at coordinate 2,900,654 of CM042153.1, read as the reverse complement.
AAAGAAGAAGAAAGAAAAAGAAGAAAGGAAAGGAAGCCTAATTATCAGAAATGAAATATAATTAATAAGAATAAAAAAATAAGAATTATTATTTTACTGAAAGATAGTGTTGTGAGGTTTTAAGGGTCTTTGTATAAAGACTAAAAACTGCATTTGAATAGCGAGGCTCTAGTTCTGAAGATGTCGAGGGTCAGGGTACCCTTTCCTGTTCGTGCCCTCTCGGCTGGGGGCTTCAGAACCGCCTGCTAAAAAAAATAAAAAAAAGAATTTGAGAAAAAAAAAAAAAAAGAAAGAAAAAGAAAGAAGAAAGAAAGAAAAAGAGAAGGAAAGGAAGCTAATTAATCAGAAATATAAATAAATAAGAATAAAAAAATAAGAATATTATTTACTGAAAGATAGTGTTGTGGGGATTTTAGGGGTCAGCTAAGAACAAAACGACGTGGTAACAAATGTAGGAAAATGTATTTATCAAAGAGTAGACAATTAGAGTAGCAGAGAAAAGTGGGAATTACGTCTGACAAATAGAGTTAATGAGCTGACTCGCTTGGCTTACTCTCAAGCCATATTGTCCCTGTAGCTTATAGTAACGTCGGCGCATTCCATTAGTCTATAGGGTTATAACCTATAACAGATAGACAGAAGCAGAAGAAACAAGAAAATTAAAGAGAAATTTAATTATTAGAGAAAGAGAAATCAAACGAAAGAATGAAAAAAAAGGGCAAAAATAAAGAAGGAAAGACAGAAAGAAAAAAATTATAGAGAAAGAGAAACGACAAGAAAGAAAGAGAGAAAGAAAGGATAGAAAAGAGAGAAAGAATAGAAAGGAGAAAGAAATAAAGAGTGAGAGAAGAAAGAAAGAAAGAAAAGAAAGAAAGAAAGAAAGAAAGAAAGAAAGAATTCTAGGAAAAGAGAAACAACCAGAAATAAACAAAGAAGGACAGAAAGAAAGAATGGGTGAAATAAAGACAGAAAGAGAGGAAGAAAGAAAGTAAGAGAGAGAAAGAAGGAGAAAAACTGAGACAGGGAAGGAGAGAGAGAGAGAGCGAGAGAGAGAGAGAGGGGAGAGATTAGAGATAGGAGAGACAGATAGAGACAGAGAAGATATATATATAGAGAGACAGGACAGAGAGACAGAGACAGAAACAGAGACCAGAGACAGAAACAGAGAGACAGAGAGAGACAGAGAGAGAGAGAGACAGAGAGACACAGAGAGACACAGAGAGAGACACAGAGAGAGAGACAGAGAGAGAGAAAAAAGTGGGGAATTCCGGTTGGGCCGATTTCATGTGTCCGAACGTTTTTCGATGGTTGGGGGTACATGTTTCGGCGTAGGTGTGACAGCAGATTGGGTGTGGGGGGGGTGGGGGTAAGGTAGAATGAAAACCCGTTGCCAAGTTATTTCGTTTTAAAGTCTTTTATTTTTATTTCAGTAAACACCATCGAAAGAGCCTCCGCGCCCCGTCACGTCTTGAAATGTTAGCGAGAAGAAACGAGCCAGACACACACACAGCACACTCAGCACACACACACACACACATAGTCACATATTACACACACCCAACACACACTCACACACACAAACACACATAGTCACAATATTACACACACACACCACACACTCACACCAAACACACAAACACACACACACACATAGTCACATATTACACACACACACACACACACTCACACACCACACACAAAACACACACACACACACACACACAAACAGAGTCACATATTACACACCACACACACACTCACACACACACCAACACTACAACACACACACACACAACACACATAAGTCACATATTACACACACACACACACACTCACAACACACACACAAACCACACACACACAACACACACATAGTCACATATTACACACAGCACACACACACACTCACAACACAGCAACACAACACACACAAACACACACACACACACACACACACACACAACACAACTATTGCGCTCAAACATACCGGCTTCAAACATACGGCCTAGACTTACTTAGCCAATATTAAAAAATTGGGCTGCAAACAGAGTTAGAAAGACTGTCATTACTTGTTTATCGATGGAATCGAACAACGACATATAATGCGCGTGGCTTAAATGGTTAAAGTCAATAGACTCGTGACCCGAGTTCAATCCCTGCATGGGGCTATTTGCGTTTAACATAGCGCTATACTCTTGGGAAAGGTATACATCCACGTTCTCTCCCCCTAGCTAGAGGTAAATAGTAGAGAAGACTAGGATGTTTAAACTTGGCCAGGTAACTATTTCGTAAAGAGAAAAGGCGTAAAAATCCGCCATTTTGTGATTATAGATCTATTTCTTCCAACAGGTATCTGTGTATACCTATGAGTTTCATCAGACCGCAGAAATAGATCTAAAACCGCAAAATGGCGGATTCTTAAGCCTTTTTCTTTACCAATTATATTGCTCTGTACAATTATATTGAACATCGAGCTCTCAATTTGGACCTGGCTACTCTAACATCTCAAATCGAGAAAATGTCAATCCCTGTATGTACATTTCGACCTATTAGGTCTCATCAGCAAGGTTATAGACATGGGAGACTGCTCCGTGTGTGACTCAACCCCAAAAAGTGGTATATAAATAAGTTCAAAACGAACGAAGAATCTGGGATAGGCCAGGTGGTGTAGTGGTTAGAATCCCCGCCTGTCAGCTTGGCAGTTGAGGTTTCGAGTCACACACGGAGCAGTCTCCCATGTCTATAACCTTGCTGATGAGACCTAATAGGTCGAAATGTACATACAGGGATTGACATTTTCTCGATTTGTTTAGCCTTACATTTGAACATATATGTCCGCCTAAATTCATTAGTTATTATCTAATTAATTTTCAAAATTAGGTATGACTTCAATTAAGCACATATCCTCCAAAAAATTTCGGCTAAAAAGGCCATATCAAAAATAAACACTTTGTTTGTTTACTTACTTTCATACATATATATATATATATATATATATATATATATATAGGGTGTGTCAAAAAAGTATCGAGATATTTTGTACTTTTTGACACACCATGTATTTTGAAAAAATACGTTTCATTCATTCTTCCTTTCTATCTTAGTAAGGGCAGCTTTAAACTTGGTACTTTTTTGACACACCTAGTATTCTGAAAAAATATTAAATGGAACGCTATTTTTTTCAAAATACAAGGTGTGTCACAAAGTAGCAAAAATCTCGACCCCTTTTTTGACACAGCTTTATATATATATATATATATTATATATATATATATATATATATATAATATATATATATATATATAAGGTGTGTCAAAAAAAGGGGTCGAGATTTTTTGGTACTTTGTGACACACCTTGTATTTTGAAAAAAATAGCGTTCCATTTAATAGGTATATATATATATATTATGTGCGTGTGTGTGTGTGTTGGTAACAAATGATGTTTAATATATATATATATATAATATATATATATATAATATATATAATATATATATATATATATATATACAACGTGTCGTAAAAAGGTTATTTTTAAATGTAATAAATGACATACATTTTTAAAATATAGATATAATAATAAATATATTAAATGACACATGTTGCAACACGTTATATATAATATATATTATATATATATATATATAATATATATATATATATATATAATTGGTAAAGAAAAAGGCTCAAAACTCGGCCATTTTGCGGTTATAGATCTATTTCTGTCCACAGGTATCTGTGTATACCTATGAGGTGAGTTCTCTGGAAATGTAATATATTAATAAGCCGCAGCATCGGCTTATTAAACATCATTTGTTACCAACACACACACACGCACATATATATATATATATATATACTATATATATATATTTATATATATATTAATATATATATGTGTGTGTGTGTGTGTGTGTGTGTGTGTGTGGGTGGGTGTGTGTGTGTCTGTGTGTGTGTCGGTGTGTGTCTGTGTGTGTGGTTGGTAAATGTCGGTTTGAAATAATAAATTAATATTCAGAGACGTCAAAGGTATCGTTTGAATAATTTCTGAATGAAGTCAGTAAGAAAAATATTTTGAAGGCTTTGTTTGGAGAAACGATCTATTGAAAGTGTGGGTTTTCATTGAAATTTTCATTGAAATTTTTATTGTATTTATTCTTCAAACTTGCCAAGTTTTATATAAGAAGTATGTCATTTATTATATTTAAAGGACAACAACAATAACAAAAATAAAACATGAATGAAATAAATGCCCCTTTCAGGTCGTCCACCGTTAACTTGTATTAAACACATATATTCATTGTCCTCTCTCAGACGATTTTTGACCAAAACTAAAAACTACAAAAATTAATGTGCTTTTTATGATTTAAAATTATTCCAGTTTAGAAAAAATGAAGAAAAAATTCGAATATTAAAAGTCGGCTAACAAAACAAAAATACAAAACAATCTTCACACTATTGTATGTATCTATTGAAACTCTTCCCCCAAGAGGAGGATTGGGGAGTCTCCCCCCCCTTTTCTCTCTCTCTCTCTCTCTCTCTCTCTCTCTCTCTCTCTCTCTCTAACAGATTATGGATAAACAGACAGACACAGATGATATTAACAGATTAAAGACAGTTAGATAAATCAAAATAGACCAAGATAGGTGTATATTACAATATATATGATACATAATAATAACAATAATAATAATATCGCCACTATTAATAATAATAATAATAATAATAATAATATAATATATAACATTATACATATACTCAAAATTTTAACAAATCTTACTATCTTCCCCTTTTACAAAAAAAACCCCCAACAAACAAAAACAAAAGAAAAACTCACACAAACATACGAGCCACAAACTATAACATAATAACAAATCCAGTTCCCCAATACATAACAAATTTAAAAAATCAATAAATAAATAGACACACACACACACACACACACACACATACTCTTAACCAATCCTTACAATCTAGTATATACAGGATTAACACCTGCGGTACCATTACCATTCTGACACTCCCCATCTAGAGAGAAGAAAATCCACTACCCCATTGGGGGAGTCTTACCCCTCTGCAGATGTGCAGTCTGTGCATTCTAACGCCCCAGCCGACAGGGCGGGCCGATTCTCTGTCATCTGCTATTTTGAATCTCGGCTGGTTCTAAACTGTTTTTTTTGTTTTCTGATTCTGGGATTTTTCCTGGCTTGATACTAGGACGTCACGTGTTGTTACTTTTTCTTTGATTAACGAACGACTTTTTTTTTTAGAGCTCACATTCTGTTTTCTAAGTAATATTTTATAACTATCCCAGATCAACTCAAACGAGCGGAGATTTGGCTATTTGTTATTCCGCATATGTGCTAGAAGGCAGTGACTGATGGTCTTTGTATACTGGGTATGACGTTAAACTGCATCGAATGGTGAACTTTCATTTCTGGATCTCTGAGAATATATGAAGTACCACTTCATTGCCATTGTTGTAAAGTTCACTCTGACCCGGAGCGGAAGTACCTTTTAAGGTCACATTTATGGGTTAAATAGAAAAACCTGTTTTTTATATATATTATTAAATTCCGTATGAAAACAAATTGAATACCATCGATTAGAAAGACTAACGAAATTCAATAAGAACGCATATAAAAAGATTACACTTATTTTAATTATATTTTAATTGCTTTCTATATAGAATCATTCCTAGGATTGATTTTAATACATTGGAGAATAAAACAATAATATTAGAGATCAATAACACCAAGTAATTATTTATTAAACCCAGTTTTTAAAAAAATCTATTCTATGTATTAATGATTTTGACTATGATTAAATATTCATTGATAAACTTACGCAATTCCTGAAGGGTATTGTGACATAAGTAGTGATGTAGTTTATGTTACAGAAAGACACCGAATCTCTATTATAATATTTGTCAAATAAAGAAAATTAAAAAAGAAAAAAATAGCAGTAGAATTCTACCATTGTAATCGTGTTGAAAAGAAAATTGTGAAAATTGTAGCCTAAAAGCAGGGTTGTCTATTTAACTGGAACCGGCAGAAAACACCCGTGAAAAAAACTTTCATACACCAATTCAGATGGCCAGACAGTTAAAAAGGATCGAACAAATCTCGCCCGAAAAGAATTGTCCGTTGAGTTTAAAAGAAAAAATGATGCCAAAATATACTTATTTTAATATATGTATATATATTATATATATATATATATATATTATATATATATAAAGTTAATAATAATACAGAAATGAGAACTAAGGAACTAAGGAACAAATACACGAATTGAATAAGACGCACGTTACCATCGGAAAAGAGGTTTATCTCAGTTTAACTAAGTAATGATAACAACTAATCTAAGATTAAGTCTTGATGAGATCATTTAGACCGAAACCATGGTAGACCCTTAACTCTTTTCTACTATTACTATTACTAATTTTATATCAAGGACTTCAGCTCGAGGAAATTCGAGGTATTTATATATCCAACTATCATATGTTATTGATAAAGAAAAATATATATATATATATATATATATATATATATATATATATATATATATATATATGTATATATGTTAAAACAAATTTTTTTTGTGATGAAACAAAGAAAATACAGTGCTCAATCACAAATTGTAAGAGCTAATATTTAATATTATAAACAAGGATATGGGAGCTGAAAGAAAAAGATATGCCTCACAAAATAGAGTGGAAAATTTTAGATCATCCCAAATGTTACACAAATGGCTCTAAATACTGCAACTTATGTGTTACGGAAAAATTTAGGATATTAAAAAACTTGATTTCCTTTAATAATAATAATAATAATAAATAATAATAATAATAGAAGTTTAAAAAAAAAATCAGAAATCTTCAAACAATGTCCCCATAAAAGAAAATTCTTCCTAAATGCATGGAGGGGAGATACTCAACATCCACCCTGAAAATCAATTCCGCAATTGTTTGCAAAGATATCTAATATTTCAACAGTGAAAAAATGATTTTTCGACATGGAAACAACACCATCCACCTTTATATTATGTTGGAAAAAATTTTAAAGACTCTACCATATATATTAAAATGGTTTTTTGAAGACATATGCATCCTTTGCCAAACGGAATTAATTTAAAAATAAAAAATAGAAAATAAAACATTTTTTTCAAAGTTAAAACAAATGTTCTATTTTTAACGAATAAAGGGAGGCAACTGAAAAAATTTATTTTTAGTAATTCCGAGCTATAACAGCGTCCGCGGAACTAACCGACGTTATTTACAATCCAAAATGTGACATTGAGTAAAGAACTCCAACAAACACCATAGGATCTTGCTCGACAGCCTGATGATTGCTATTTAGCATGAAACCTGGGTCGCTGTTAATAATGAACATTGATCTGTGAAAACATTGTAAAATAAATAAATATATATATATATATATATATATATATATATATATATATATATATATATATATATATATATACAGTATCATTAGGAGAGTGCTAAAGATATGTGATAGAGTTCATATCAACCGGCTGATAACTGATAGAATCGTATAAAAAATGAAATACCGATCCTCAATTGTGTTCTCTGTAATTTTCTAAATTCCACAAATCAACACGCGGTGAATTCTTTACAATTTTCTGTTAATTTAACCAACTCTCCAGCTAATTTTAGATTTCCTCAACGCTTCTATAAAAGATGTAGATTAGTGTTTATTTACTAAGCTTATCTATTCATTAGTTATTTGATTGTTTATCTTATCAGTGAGATTAGTAAGATCAAGAGACAATTCCTCCAAACCGTGTCAGTGCTATTGTACAACTGCACCATTTAGACTCTAACGAAGTACCTAGAAAATAAGCAAGATAGAAGTTGCACAAGGATGCATTTTAATCTCATAACCAGGAGACCCCTTTTGGGGGAATCTTATACTTCTGTAGGGGACACAGTCAGCGTATTCTAAGTATTCCTTTTGTCAAGCAATCATATGGCTTCAAATAACTTATAAACATTTGGGTATTTTTCCCCTTTAGTTGTTAAAATTCATAGCATAAAATTGTGCGTGCGCATTATCTGAAATGAACTTAATTGTTATTAAGAACACAGTTTATGATATTTTTGTGATAAAGCATGCAGTTGTATTGTTTTCGAAAAGTTTCTAAGATTTGTATATTTTGCACGGAGACTTTCAAAATGGCTACTGGCTTATTTCAAAATGAAAGTCAGTTGGCTAAATTCCTAGCATAAAGATTGTTATTAAGAACACATTTTATGTTATTTTTGTGTTAAAGCTTGCAGTTGTATTGTTTTCGAAAAAGTTTTTTATGATTTGTTTATTTCGCACGGATACTTTCAAAATAGCTACTGGCTTATTTCAAGTGAAAGTCAAGGGAGGTTA
>CM042153.1:2862249-2887249 GCA_023376005.1 Doryteuthis pealeii | reverse complement strand
TCGGTGTCATATTTCTTAATTCAATAAACGTAACAAAAAATTACGTGTTTCGTTTTTTTTATGAAGGTGACGGGTTAATGGTATTTCAGTTTATTCTAAAAGGGAATATTGATTTGAAATATGAGGAAAATGTCTTATCAGCTGAATGGTTGTTTGTTTGTTTGTTTTGTTGAAGAATATCAACCAGCGCCTTCTTGCACATGTATGATAAAAAAGGGTTCGGGGTTGCCATAAGGTCAATAGGGTTGGGGCAATCATATAGATGATAGGACTTGACTTACGAGCCGATGTGATCGGATCGGCCTCTCCGACCCACCGTCAAAGATTTTCTATTTATTTGCATTTTTCTGTGACAATTTGTAGACTGATATTTGATTTTGTTCTAATTTTTAAAAAAATCTGGTTCTAATTTCGCCATCTTCCAGAGCATCAGTCCTTGTACGAAGGTCTAGCACTGAAAAATATCAAGAGTAAGCTCTTTTAGTTTAAACTTCCCGCACTCTCTATTGCCAATCCCTGCAACAGTTTTTTGTAACACTGCAATCTTGTGTTGAATAGAATATTTTTTTCCTCACATTCTTTCAGAATTCAGATAGTCTCCTCAAAAGATATTTCTCCAGGATTTCACGGAAGTATGCAGTCCGGATACCTTTTGTATTCAGTCCTTCCTCGGACTGTACTTAAATTCGCCGTCTTAAATCATTACCGAATCCTGCAGAAAAGAATGTGGATTGCCTTGTTCTTTTTGTTTTTTCAAAACTAACAATTTGAACATTTTTTCAAAACATTCGTTTTGTTTTTCAAACTGTTCCTGATCCAAAAGGGCCAGAATAAAGTGTTGCATGACATGGACTGCTCAGCCACCTGAGTTCCTTAAACACCACGGGTCGCCACCCACAGCCAACAGGTGGCCCCATTGGACGAGTCTTACCTCTCTGCAGAAGCCAGTTAAACAAATTAAGTAAGTCTTCTAGGCAAGAAGCAGGCGATACCCCGCACAAACTGTCACATATGTAGACTATGCTGATGACCTCACGCTTCTTGCTGATACACCGGCACAGGCTGAGACACCTCTACACAGCCTGGAGGAGGCAGCAAAGTACGTCGGCCTTTATGTGAACGCTGATAAAACTGAGTTCATGAGCTTCAAAAGACAGGGAGACATCTACACACTTGACGGCAAGCCTCTTAAAAAATTGAAAAAAGTGGAAAAATTCACATATCTAGGTAGTAATATCTCATCCACAGAAAGTAATGTTAACACTCGAATAGAAAAGGTATGGTTGGCCACCAACAAATTATCAGTCATATGGAAATCCGATCTCCCCGACAAGCTAAAAAGACGATTCTTCCAGGCTGTAGTTGTGTCGGTACTGCTGTATGGCTGTACCACATGGACCCTAACGAAGCGCCTTGAGAATAAGATAGATGGGAGCTGCACAAGAATGCTGCGAGCGGTCCGGAATAAGTCGTGGAAGCAGCACCCTACAAAAAAGCAACTGTATGGCCACCTGCCTCCCATCTTACAAACCATACAAGTAAGACGGTCTAAACATGCAGACACTGCTGGAGAAGCAAGGACGAGCTCGTAAGCGACGTATTACTGTGGAAGCCAGCACATGGGCACGCTAATGTGGGCTGCCTAGCCAGCACCTACATTGACCAACTATGTAGAGATGCGGGCTGCTGTGCTGAGAAGCTCCCAGAGTCGATGAATGATAGATGATAGGGAAGGTTGGCGAGAGGTCGTCATGGATATCCGTGATAATTGCGCGACATGATGATGAAGTCTATCTACCACTGTATATAATATATATTATATACGGGCCAGCGTCAGGCGAATTTTTTGCCCAACTTTTTTCCGAGTCGTGCTTTTGTCACTTTTATTTTTGTAGTATTTATTGCAAAAAAAAAACCCCAAAACAACAGTCTGATTTATATGTAATGGAATTGCAAATCTGGTTTCTGGCTTAATTTGATTTTTCTTTCATTTCGTGGAAATTCTTCGGGTCCCGCTTGTATATAAATACTGTGTATCAGATTTGCGATTTTGAGGAGTGTACTGCTCCAAGGACAGAGCGTATATAAAAATAAACAGTGTAGTCAAAGACATCAACACCGATAACTTTGGCTTTCAAGATCAATTCGAAGGTGTGAAAGTTCACACACACATACACACACACACACACACACACACACACACACACACACACACATATATATATATATATATATATATATATATATAATATAATAAGATATATATATAGGTTTTACATATCTATTTATTGGGTGAGAAAGGAACATTCACAACCATATTGGTTTCATGCGATGCATTCATCAGGTGAAGATGTTTCTAATGTCTTTGAAACATCTTCACCTGATGAATGCATCGCATGAAACCAATATGGTTGTGAATGTTCCTTTGTCACCAATAAATAGATATGTAAAACCTATATATTTATCTTATTATATTATATAACAGCTCTATTTTATATTGAGCACTCTACCAATTAATACCGCCTTTAGGTACACCATTCCAGCAAAAGCTGAAATAGTGACCATCTCACACACTACAGGTATATATATATATATATAATATATATATATATATATATATATATATATATATATATATATAATCCAAAGATCAGGTGAAGAAATCTTCCTTACGACGTAGAAGTTTTTTTTAAATGTCGTATTTTGCAGAGGTCAATGTCTGCACAGAGCAAATTTATCTCAGTAAAAAGTAACGGAAGATTTAGATTTTTAGCTTTATAGCCTATTTCAGGGAACCTAGAGAAATTGTCGAGTATCTCCCATCATCAGATGCAAAATAAAAAAGATTATCTAGGGAATAATTTTCAGTGCGGCTCGACTTTTAACAGCCACTTCTAGCCGGGATCGAAGCCCAACAGAATTTTTGTATGCCAAGTTCCTTATCCCTGCGGCCATCAGTGGCTGTCAGTCTGGAGTGAACAAGTAATTGAACCATACTTTCGAGGGTATGTTTGTACAATCACCAGAGTATTCAATTCTGTAAACAGCGACAGGCGAGTAACGGCTTAAGCCAAACGGTGAAATTTCAATTAATGTACCCCTACAGTGCTCTACCATGGGAGTTTGAAGCATATATATATATATATATATATATATATATATATATATATATTAAAGAAATGGATAGAATAGAAACCTACTCGAGTTTCACCATAAGGATCGTCAGGGTTAAATCCACTGAATTAATCGAGGTACCGATTAATTGCAGCCGATTACACACCCGATTGCACGTGTGTTCATTCAATGAACACACGTGTAATCGGCTGCAATTAATCCGTACCTGGATTAATTCAGTGGATTTAACCCTGAAGATCCTTATGGTGAAACTCGAGTAGGTTTCTATTGTATCCATTTCTTTAATGAATTTGCTCTACTTTGTATTGAGCACTTTGTATTTGTTTTATCGCGGACTTAACCCCTGGATTCTGTGCACCTCCAACGATCGTGCCCATATTCATCGGTAAGCCACCTTATATATATATATATATATATATATATGTATATATATATATTATATATGTGTGTGTGTGTGTGTGTGTGTGTGTGTGTGTGTGAAATGTTGCTTTCTTTTACATCACTGTATAAATAAGACGTCTGTGTGTGTGTGCTTGTGTTTTGGTTTTGTGTTTTTTGTTTGTTTTTGTTTTTTGTGTGTACACTCATAACATTTTAAGTTGAGCAGTTAGAGAGTTGAATTTTGGTTGACATAGAAACCCTGATAAGGCACACCAACTGATGTAGACGGGCACGTTGGCAGTGATCAGTTTAGTTTGAAAATTAAATGCAGGGTACTCTCCCAATCCGGCAAATTGTGCTATTTTGATATATGCAGATTTTGATTTATAAAATTCTTCCTTTTTTAAAGAGTATTTCTTCATAATAAAACAAATTCATTTCATTCATTTTTTTTATTTTTAGTTTTGTGGAATTTTAATTAATTGTTTGAGACAAGCTTGGGAGATATGTACGTATCATATAATTTTAGATCTGTCTATCCATACTGCACCTGTCCGTTGAATCTGGAAAATAAATTAAAAGATACAGATTAAAAGAACTAGAAAAATAAAGTTTGATTCTTTATGTGGGCACAATAATACTGGCCTTGTGCCAAACTAGGATCACCTTAGTAAATAATAACTAGAAGTATAGTGATTTTGTAAGGGAGAAAAAGAAAGAAAGGAAGAAAGAAAGAAAAGAAGAATGAAAATGGTTGTGTAAGAAAGGAAAAAAAATGAAAAAAAAAACAGAAATAAGAACGGTTGTAGTTAAGAAAGAAAGAAAAAATAAAGAAAAACGATGGCTGAGTAGATATAGAGTAAAGAAAGAAAGAAAGAAAGAAAAAAGAAAGGAAGAAAGAAAAAAGAAAGGAAGAAAGAAAAAAAGGATGAAAGAAAGAATGAAAGAATGATAGTGTGTAGAAAGAAAGATAAAATAGAAAGACAAACCGCAGATATAGAAAGAAAAACATTAAATTTCGGCTATACCTAATTCTGTGAATGTTTTTTTTTCTTTCTTCTTTTTTAGTTACATTGATAAAATTTGACATATTTTTATTCTAAGAATTATTAAATGAATTCGTTTAAGAAAAACACTTTTGAATTATCGATAAACAATATTTTCGTTTTAATTTTCATAATTTTTGCGGTATATGCAAATATATATAAATATCATATCATATATAATATTCCTCATATTAGATTATTTTAATAGTACTAGCAAAAAACAAAAAAATCAAAAAACATCCGGGTGGTGTAAAAATACATTTTTGAAAAATATTGTCTGAGGCGGGGGTGGGGGGTGGGGTGGGGGTTGATAAATAAATAAAATGTTTGATATTAAGATATTTGTTTTGTTTTACGAAAGCAGAGACCTCCAATACGTTTCTAAAAATGCTGATTTAATTATTCAGAGTCTTATCTTTATAGATAAAAATTAAAAATCGTACGAATAAAATATACTTTGTTCAGATTTCATAAAATGAAATAAGAGGAAAGGTCGACCTAGTAAAAAAAACATTTTCCCCAATATATTTTAGGAAAAAAAACTATCTTAAACATACATTCATCTAAAGGTGAATAAGTATCATCATTTTCGTGAAAGTTCTACTCTTAATTGATTTTTCATAGAATTTTAAAGAAATACTATGACGTAAGCAGTGACGTAGTTTCGGTTACAGACAAAAAGAGACCAAATCTCCATTATTAATAGATATTAATAATATATATTATTATAATGGTACACAGTAATAACCTACTCGAGTTTCACCATAAAGATCTTCAGTGTTAAATCCACTGAATTAATCAAGATATTGATTAATTACAGCCGATTGCCCGTGTGTATTTTTTGCCCAAAAATACTACGAGTTTTAAAAGCGAATTAAAAATAATTAAATCTATTATTTAAGGTCAAACTTTGTCTAAATTGATAAGTAGTAACATAATAACCATCATTAGAAAAAGAAAAATATCATTACATATGCAGTTTATTTTTTATACATTTAAAGGGATTTGTTTTGGTCAATTTCGACACGATCCGCCATTCTGTCTCTTTTCAAGGATTTTAAGCGCTTGTTTACAATTTTAATATAACATTCGCGATTGCAAAAAAAAAAAAAAAAAAAAAAAAAAAAATTACCAAAAATAGGTAATTATCCGATTTTAATGAAATTTTCAGTATTCATTTATTAATTAATGAATTTTATAATGCATCAGTTATTTTATTTCAAAACTTTAATTTAGTGTTTTTGCTATGAAAAATTGATATATAAAATTCATTTAAAATAAAGATATTCGGATTTTAAGTTTAAAATGTTATATTTTTAGATTCTAAAAATAAATAAATATTTAATACAAACCTTATTTTAGTCAATCAAAGTATACGTTTTGACTCGATTGAAAATGTGCCCTCTCCCCTTTTTAAGCAGAAAAAATATCGATGTATAATTTTTTTCTTTTATAAGATAATAACCAATTATATAATTATCGAAATGAGTAAAAAAGAAATCTCCAAAAAATTAATCATTCATTATTTTTTAACATTTTATTTTTCAGATTTTCGGTACTTATTTTCTTAATAAATATTCCACTTAAAATCTTTTTTTTCTATTTACAACTTCGGTCTTTTATCTTTTTTATTTCTACTGTAATTAGTATCAAATAAAGGATCAACTCGCCAATATTTTTACACTCCCAAGTAAGGGGGTCAAAATTAAGTGACCTGAAAAAAAATCAGAAGTACCTTTTAAGCTTTAACCATTCCCGTGTCAAACATGTCTTTTGTTATAGTTTTAGAATTTAAAGGAAAAAAATTGCACCAAAGTAAACAACTTCAATATGAAATAACTAAAAAAAAAAGTTGTGTGTCTAAAAATTCGTATGTTAACCAACAACCAAAATTCGACGGTGAAAAGCAAAACATCTCCTTCTTGAATCTAGCCTCCACCTCGGGTGCTTATTAGTTACATGCTCTGTATTATAGATGGTTATTAAAATAAAATAATGAAATTAAAACAAAGATGTAAGATGAAAAACTTTCGGCCCACCCTAAGACATATTCAAACACCACTGACACTTTATTCAAAAAATTATTTAAGCCCCAAACCAGCATAGATGGGTCCTAGAAGGCGGTGCTGGGAATCATCATGTTCCTGGGATGTGTTTAAACTCTATCTGATGGTGAGGTTCAGTTTGGAGGTGTGGGGAAGGTGAAGATCCCTTCATCACCATTGCTCCTAGGTCCTCTCTGACCATGAGTGTAAGTTACCTGTTTAGCGTTCCTATCTATGGTTTTAAATAGAAAAATGTGTTTATAAAAAAAAATTGAGTATCATTAAGAATGAATTTATTTCAAAACTTTGTCGGCATTAATAATGATAATAATAATAATATCCTTTCAGCTAGTATATTAGTCTAAACCTGCCAGCTGTTCCTAAAACATTCCATCTTAAATTCCATCAGAATATTTAAATAAATACTTTCCACCGATTATCTAAAATTGCCTTATAAGAGTTTAGAGCGGACATTCACTATGTGATGGTAGTTTATTCCAGTGTATTCACCACTCTGTTACTAAAATAATTTTATCTTGCATTTGCGTTACAACATTTTTTTAAAGAGTTATTTATGACCCTGGGTATTTGATAGTTTGAGCAATGTTTAGTAGGTCAAGTTCGTTGAATAAAAAACTATGTGTATATTTAAGACTTCACAATCCCCACTGAGGTTGATTATGCTGTAAAACAAACCAAACCCAAACACTTCTCCAAAGAATTTTAATAATAAAAAGTAATTTTAAAATTATAATATAATAATAAAAATTAATTAAAAAAAATTTTTTTTTTGAATTAAAAAAAAGTTTATTCCCTTTTTGGTGGGGTTGAGAACCTTTTCAGTCTTATTTTCTTGTTAAATCATACAACTGACTTGAAATATTATGAGTTTATTTCCTCTTTTGGTCTAGGCTAAACATTGATTTTATTTTATTTTTATCTTTTTGTTAATCCTAATTTACCTCTGTTATTGACAATCAGTGTCTGCTTTCTAATTACACAATTACACATCAGCAGCAGCAGCAGCAGCAGTATTCACAATCATGATTTTATACTTTTCCCTCTAGCAGGTTTCTGGATAAGATTTCAATCATTATTACTATTTATTTTGTCATGTCAAGCTGGGATCTCTAAAACATCCTATATGTTGTGCCATTCACTGCTCCTCCCTTTTAACCACCGGAGGCCGGCGATACGAGGGCGCGGCCAGCCTGGGCACCCGGGCGCGCTCACCCCATGGGTTCTAAATTGATAAAGTAGCTAACGATAATAAACCAGTCATTAGAAAAAGAAAAATATCATTACATATTGCAGTTTATTTTTATACATTTAAAGGGATTTTGTTTTGGTACAATGTTCGACACGATCCGCCATTTCTGTCTCTTTCAAGGATTTTAAGCGCTTGTTTACAATTTTAATATAACATTCGCGAGTTGCAAAAAAAAAAAAAAAAAAAAAAAAAATTACCAAAAATAGGTAATTATCCGATTTTAATGAAATTTTTCAGTATTAATTATTAATTAATGAATTTTATAATGCATCAGCTTAGTTATTTCAAAACTTAATTTATTGTTTTTGCTATGAAAATGATATATAAAATTCATTTAAAATAAAGATATTCGGATTTTAGTTTAAAATGTTATATTTTGAGATTCTAAAAATAAATAAATATTTAATACAAACCTTATTTTTAGTCAATCAAGTATACGTTTTGACCGATTGAAAATGTTCCCTCTCCCCTTTTTAAGCAGAAAAAATATCGATGGATACATTTTTTTCTTTTATAAGATAATAACCAATTATATAATTATCGAAATGAGTTAAAAAAGAAATCTCCAAAAAATTAATCATTCATTATTTTTAACATTTATTTTTCAGATTTTCGGTACTTATTTATCTTATAAAAATATTCCACTTAAAATCTTTTTTTTTCTATTTCAAACTTCGGTCTTTTATCTTTTTTATTCTACTGTAATTAGTATCAATAAAGGATCAACTCGCCAATATTTTTACACTCCCAAAAGTAAGGGGGTCAAAATTAAGTGACCTGAAAAAAAATCAGAAAGTTTTGAAATAAAATAATAATGTATTATAAAGACATTAATGAATAAAACACTAAAAATTTCATTAAAATCCGATAATTCCCTGATTTCTGTATTTTCTGTATAGGCTAAAGTCATTTTGTCAAAA
The DNA here is from genome assembly GCA_023376005.1 of Doryteuthis pealeii. Classification (NCBI taxonomy): domain Eukaryota; kingdom Metazoa; phylum Mollusca; class Cephalopoda; order Myopsida; family Loliginidae; genus Doryteuthis; species Doryteuthis pealeii. The sequence goes on along the minus strand of CM042153.1, from coordinate 2,878,452 downwards.
ACACATTTTAGGCTCATTTTGCCCAGTGCCTATAATATATAGTTTCCATTCAAATTTTATTTTACTGAACTAAGTTTGCATTTCGATTGAAAATATGTTTTACTCCTTATTAAATTGTGTTGATTTTAATTCTAGTACAACTCCTCGACATTAAATTTTTAACTCCCAACCCTCAGGCAACATCTTGAGTCAAAAATACATGTTTACACCCGCCCGGAGGGGTTTTTTTAGCTAGGCTTATCATGAGAGACACAGTGATTCGACGTTTACGTCTCATCAGTGCGGCTCTCTCTCTCGCTCTCTCTCTCTCTCTCTCTCTCTCTCTCTCTCTCTCTCTCTACATATAATATATATATATATATATATATATATATATATATATATAATATACTAGCAGAGGCAAAATATAAGTGATTTAAAATTGTTTGACTTTTACCACCTGCGTTCATCAACATTTACTCATATGTATATCTGTTTGCAATAAACGAATATATAGTATATATATATATTATATATTATATATATATATATTTATTTTATATAATCCCAGCGGGCCATGAGTAATAGGGAAGTTTGGCGAAAGATTGTCATGGATAAATCCGTGCTGCACGCGCGACATGATGATGATGATGATGATGATGATGATAGATATATATATATATAATATATATATATATATTGTTGTGTTGTGTGTGTGTGTGTGTGTGTGTGTATATATATATATATATATATATATATATATATTCTTTCGGGAAACACCGTGTAGCTGTAAAAATAATAAGCAAATTTTTTAATAAACCCTGCTAGTTTTCCCAGAAAAATAAATGAATCAATCTTAATTCAATAAAGTTGGGATGGTAACATTTTTTTCTTTTTTGTTTAATCATTGCAATATTAATGAATAGACTTGTTTGCCGGTCACGGTACAAATGTAGACAAAATGCCTTTCGAGCGTATTTTTGCCGTCCTACAACAATAGACACAAAGCTATTTAGCTCGCAAATATTTGAAATATTTTTTTAGATATATTTCAAACTTATCTATAAGCAAAGATTAAAATACGTTTTTATCTGGGATTATCTAAAAGTAAAATGTCTTAAAAAAGTAATTTTGCAATTCGGTGGATAAAATGAACTTTAAACAGGCTATCGTAAAACGTTAATCTTAAAGGTAATACATGACAAGAATTAATTCTTGTTAGGGTTAGGGTTAGGATTGGGTTTTGGGTTAGATTTTGGGTTAAGTTTGAGTTTAGGTTTACAATTTTTATGTTTTAACCACTACCAAAGTGGTAAAATGTCCATGTTTTCCAGTTTAAAAAAAATCTCACGTCCGAATTTTACCTTTATCATTTACCATTTAATATATTCTTTAAAATTTTATAATAAAATGCACGTTGATCACAAGAGTCAATACGGTATCATATATTTTTCATTTTGAATAATTGTCTTGTTAGTCTTTATCCTTCACAAAATAATAAACTTTATATATATGAATATAAATTACACCTTTTGTTGGATGTAAATTCTGTTGTATGGTTATTTTTACATTAGCTTGCATATTCATAATAAAAATATTTACAGCACCGGTAAAAATAAGCACTAATTTTAAATTTTTTATTTTTATTTTACCCGGAGTACGTTAATGCATAGCTTTTTCATATAATAACTGCATTCATTCTTTGAAGTGACAGCACAGTTGAATAGCCCGCCCGAGAAGCGGCGAATCGGTTTGAGAGGGAGGATAACGCGTTGAGTTTGACTGACCGACGGCTAAGGTAAGTTGTGGAGAATCGGGTAACAGCAGTAACATCTCGGTTGTTTTAGTCAAAACTGGGCAATTTGGGACGAAAAAAGAAGATGGAAAACTGATGAGGACGTTATCAGTTTTTATGGTAAAATTTGCATAAAAATTATCCGCTTTACTTTAACATCTCTTGTTGAACAGAAATCTATGCTATCTATCATAATCGCTATCTATCTATCTTATCTATCTATATATATATATATATTATATATATATATATATATATATTCTATTATTATCTACTGTCTCATCATTTTATCTATCTAGATTAATCTATCTGTCGTGCTCATCATATCGGATTATAATATCTATACTATTATCTATTTTATACTATCGGCGTGTCTGTCTGTGCAATCATGATTCATTATATACTATCTATCTATCTATCTGTGCCTGTCTGTCCGGCTTCAGAGTCAGATTCACTACTATCATCTATCTATCTTCTGTCTCTGAATCCTGCTTCATGCTGTCCGGCTGTCTCAAGTCGATTCGTATATTACTATCTAATCTATCTAGTCTATCTATTACTTGTGTCGTCTCTGCTATCCCTGTCCTGTCTTGACTGCATCATATCGATCTTTTCATCATGCATGTATCTTCACTGCCTTCTAGTCTGATTCGATCATATATATCGATCTTCTTATTGAACTGTCTGTTAAGTCTCGAAGTTCTATACTATGCTATCTATCATATCTATCATCGTATCTGTCGGACTGTCGTGTCTCAAGTCGATGTCTATATGCTATCTATGCTATCTATCTATCTATCAATCTATTCGTCCTGTCGCGACAGTCTGGCTTCTATCTTAATTGATTCGCTATGTAATCTATTCTATTCTATACTACTGTCCTGTCCGCCTGTCGTGCTCTATCGTCAATCGATTCATATCATATCTGATCTGTCTGTCTGTCTCAATTGAATATCCTATGCTAATTTTGTCCTTATTTCAGCATCTGTTCATATTTACCATGTAAGTATATATCTCGCTATTTACTACTATTCATTATTCTATCTATCTAGCTAGCTAGCTAGCTTGGTTGTTTGTCATCTGTCTTCCCACTGGATTTCAGATTTCTATGCTATCTATCTATCTATATATAATATATATTATATAGTATCTGTAGTCTATGCTGACCAGGTCCGTCCTGACTGTCTCTCTCGATCCATATCTTATTGCATATATGTCTGTTTGTGTCAGCCTACCTGCTCTGTCTGTGCTATCTTCTATCTATCTAATCTGCCGATTTGTCTCATATTGATCATATCCTATCAATCTATCTGACACTCGGTGCATTCTATAGACCTCAATCTCTATCTATGCTATCTAACTCCTTATCTATCTATCGTATGCTATCTATCCTATCTATCACTCTATCTTCTGTCTGTCTGTTGTCATCTCTAGTTCATATCATATCTTTCTATCTTATCTATCTTATCTTATTTCTATTCTTTCTCGTACGCTGTTCACTGATCTAATGCTATCTTATCTATGCTATCACTATGTATCTATCTATCTATTTCATTCGGTTCATATATTACATGGTAAGTAATGCCTAAATAGACCAATTGTCCTCACGTCTCTCATACTCCATTGCGGTGGAAAGAGAAGAGTGTTGGTTTCACGTCTCTCCCAAGGGCAGTAATGCGAAGAATGACGTAAACGCCTTGCATCAAGATTCGGTTTGAAGGGTTTTGTTTTTTTTACGGCAAGGTCTAGCCCCACGTTTGGGTTATTTTATGGTCGACAGACATTTTTTGTATTCATTTTGCTTGATGGGTATTGAATTTTTAAAACACATTTTTATAAACTTGCTAATTTTTATTATTTAAGCCAAAAGTAGAAGGCGTTTCGTTGTAATGAGTTATATTCGTAGGAAATAGCTCAGTCGAGCCGAACGAGTTCAAAACCTGGATCGGGCTGTTTTACCTAGCGCTATACCCTTGTAAGTATGCATCCATCCTATTGTTCTTATTCAATTTATAGGTAAATAGTAGGTCAAGACTGGGCACTTAAACTAATGGCTAGGTAGACCAGTCGCCTAGAGATGGATATATTTCGAATAAAATCTGGTATACCCGTTAAGAAAGTACGGCTTGTGGTGTGCGATGTCCCATGGTTAGTGTGGACCGAGATTGTAAATATATAATGGGACCTAAGAGGTACTACGCACTCGTAGTGAGGGTGGACCTGGGAGTTAATAGGGGATTAAGGAGTTTACTCCACACTCCCAAGAATATGGAACTACCCGCGCATTAGTTTGAAGGTGAGTCGCCGTGTGAATTTCGCTAAAGGCGATAACGCGTTTTGCGCGAGGGCCACACTCGCGTTATAGAGTAGCAAGGATGGGCTGTGAAAAGCTGTTTGATGTTGTGCGAGCTCGCTCGGGACTCAGATAGTTTGCCACGTGATAAGTCTCACGGGAAAATGTATTGGGTCCCAACTAGGTTTCTTAATAGATTGGTAGGTTTCATTTATGAAATAGTTACCTTGTAACCTATCTGTTGCAATTCGTTTCTAAGAACTATGAAATGTATTTAACAGTTAGCTGGAAATCGCGTAGAAGAAGAAAAATAGCACAAGGGGATGTATGGATTATGATTTTAGCGTGCCCATTTAATTTTGTGCGTCGGGAGCAGGAAGCGTTACTTATGCAGCATCTCTAGAGTGGGTTGCAATTTATAGAGTTTGGAACGATTGAACGCAAGGCGTTTGTTTTGTTTGTTGATTGTCTTGTTTGTTTAGTTGTTTGTTGATTGTGTTGCCTCCTTAGGCAATCCGCCATTTTACTCTCTTACACTTGTCGAAGAAAAAAAATAAATAAAAAGAATAAATAAACCTTAAAAAAATATGTTGAATTTAACAAATTGGTGTGGCCTGTTCTAAACATAGTCCGCTAAGTATTAAAAAGATTTTTTCTTTAGAAATCTATAAACAAATATTAAATACATTATGATACAGAAAATTAACATGTCAAATGAAGTTTTTTTCGTTTTTTTTGTTTGTCTAACATACGAAAAAGACGGCCTTCTAGAAATATTCTATTGGGTTGTTTACAGATAATTTTAGCAAAGTAAAAAGTCAATATTGATCTATTTTCTACACGTGGGCCTGAGAAGTTGATAAAATATTACAAAAATCAGGGAATATCTCTGATTTTATATAAACATTCAGAGTGACTAATCAAGGATTTTTTTTTATATTACTGAATCCTTTTAAATTCAAACTGAATTCATGTAAAAAATCGAAATTCTTTGAAAATTGATATCTAACCGTTCACGGCCATGTACATGCAACTCTTTATTACCTAATAAATTAATATAAAAAAAAATATTTCCTTTTTTCTCAACAATTCCACGCTTCGTATAAACCTGGCTGCTTTCAATGTATTCTCTGATGAGAATTGACCAACAAAGGAATATTTAGCTCAGTCAGTAGAGCGCTACGGCTAGAAACACAAGGTTCCTAGTTCAATACCGCCCCTGCGCACACTCAGCGTATGGTAGCAAACGGCACGCTGTCCGCGTAAAGTAAGGACGGAGGGGCGGGGGGGGGAAGGAGGAATGATGTAGTGTGGCGCTTCCACCTCAGATGCTAAGAAACATGTCTTGCTGTCTATGCGCTATATGAAAAGGGTATAGTGACACCTCGCTGACTGCTGATGACCGACTTTAATGGCCGAACCCGGACCGACTTTATACTTATTATACAATCTTAATTTAATAAGGGTACCCTCAACTTTCTTTTTAAAGAAATTTTTTCGCATTGCAGCGCTTTAAGATGAATTCGCTGTACGTGTCCTAAACCTAATTAATAGATAAAATTCATTTAAAATATGAAACACCTAATTTTTAAGTTTTAAATTTCATATTCTTAGACTCTAAAGATGTAGGATTTACAGATGGAAAAAAAACGCCAATTTAGTGGCACTGCCTAACAAACATACTGAAATTTGAATTTTCTAAGAAAATAAATTTCAGTACGTTAATATATTATAGACAGAAAAACAAAGTGTTTTAACTGAAGCTCCTGAATAGATGTAGACTTATGCTAACTCTAAGGAGATTATATATGCTGAATCCCAAGTCATATAGGGTGTAGGGGGAAGTGAGAGGAGCAGAGGCTGTCCGCAGCAAATCGGCTCTAGATTTAATCCCCGACAATTTCAAGATACCCATATACTGATTTGAAAAGCTAAAATTAACTAGATTCCTTCAATTTACAAAATGGCAATAAACCACTGAATAACAACATCCTCAATAACACTTCCTAATCAAACCCACTTTGGCAGCTGGAGCAGCAACTTTAGGAACGTCTAGAAAGGAACAATCATGTAACCGATTACGCATTAGTCATACAAGGCTAAACACCACTCCTATATTACTCAAACAAGAACAACAACCACAATGAGGACATGTCAAAACACCTGTGACAGTTAAACACTTATTCTTGGAATCTGCGTGGTTTTTGCTCATATCAGAAAACCGTTATTTTAAAACAAACTAATATGAAAGATCTGGTCTTTAAAATGTCAACATGGAGGATATTCTCTCTTTTTTGGAAATAAAATATACCATTGAATATAGATATTGAAACAATCCAATGTACCATACAACTAACCCCAATAATGCAAACACATTGTTAAAACCAATTTATTAAAAAAGGATTAAATATAAATACACGATATGTATAACTTCGTAAACCGTTAGGCATGACATAACCCACAGACGGGTTGATATGCGTGAAAATCAATCAAACAAACAAACAAACAAACAGAAAATAATTATAACATTATGAAAAATCTGTATTTTTTCTGACGTTATATTTATTTTCTATTTATCCTTTAAACACCTTTTTTTTTCAGTAATCAGTTGATGTCCAATCAAGACCTGTGAGAAAAAATTTACCCCCTTCTATATTAAACCACAATGAAACTCTGGCATTTAGGTTAATATTTATCTTCAACATTTTTGGACCATTCAAAAGAAATAAACATTTTTTTTAAAAACTTCCTGATAATTTTAAAATTATTTTGTCAGCTTACGGAAATAATGAAAATGATGAACCGAAAACAATGTTTACATTTTCCGACCAGTTTAAATCAATGTGAAATTTTACGTAGCCAATAACAAGTTGTGGACTTAGAGCTTTTTAAAAAAATTCATGAAAAATCAATTGATGGTCAGATTTTCACGGAAATTTCGAGAATGAGCCAGCCCTAAAAAATAAGTTCTACCCTGATTTCGACAACGTTGATAAAACATTAGGTGCACTGCAGTGACCTTTGCTTCTATCTGTAAACACAATAAGTAAAATCAAAATATACAATATTTGATTTTCCCATTAAAAAGAAACAACATTTTCCTTTAATTAACAAAAACTAACTTTATACTTTCCTATTTCGTTAAGAACTAGTTAATTCATTGATTTTCATCATTCCTATCGAATAACGAGAAGTATTTTCAAGCGAGATCATCTACACATAAAGATGGAAACCCCTAATAAGTACTGCCACTTCCCTTTCGAGTTGACCTAGAATAATGGCAATGAAGGAGGACTCCAACATCTAGATTTGGAGATTCTCACCAACGGAGATAGGTTATTTGGTTTGGTTAGTTTGGTTTTGTTTGGTTTGGTTAGTTTTTGGTTGTTTGGTTGGTATTGGTTTGGATGTTATGTGGTTTGTTTGGTTGGTTAGTCTGGTTTGGTTTTGGTTTGGTTAGTTTGTTTGGTTTGTTTGGGTTGGTTAGGTTTGGTTTGATTTGGTTTGGTAGTTTGGTTTGGTTAGGTTGTTTGTTTAGTTAGGTTTGGTTTCGTTTGGTTGGTAGTTTGGTTTGGTTTGTTGGTTGGTTAGTTTTTTTGGTGTGGTATGGGTTAGTTTGTGTTTTTTTTGGGGGGTTAGCGTTTGTTTGGTTTTGGTTTGGTTAGTTTTGGTTTTGTTTATGGTTGGTTAGGTTTTGTGGTTTGGGTTAGTTCTGATTTTGGTTTGGTTTGGTTTGGTTTTGGTGGATTTTACGTGTTGAGTTATTTTTATGTCAAGAGCGATCTGCTCTATCTATGCTTGATGGGTTGCTCAGTCAACAGAATTCCATCCTTAAACATTATGGAGTCACGAGAGATGGCCCTATTTGGGGAGGGGGTAGGTCTTACGCCTCTCAGATGGGCAATCTGCAATAAGCCGATAAAAATGCACCGACCAAACTGGCGATGGGTAGAGAAAAATCGATACATAAAAAATGATGAAATCATTAAAGACAAAAAAACAACAAAAAAACAAGTAACATTTCAGGATTTCTAAACATTTTGGAGACCTTACCTTTGGGATTACCAGTGATGATGATAGCCTTTTTAATGTAATCGATTTTTCTCTACAATCGCCAAGTTTGGTCGGTTGCATTTTTATCGGCTTATTAGCAAGGATGCACATCTGAGAGGCGTAAAGACCACCCCCTCCCCAAAATAGGGCCAGTCTCTCGTGACTCAATAAAATGTTTAAGATGGAATTCTGTATGAAAAAAAAACATGAGTCAACCCATCAAGCATAGAATAGAGAGAATAACAAAGTCTTCGAACATAAATAACTCAAAAACAGAGAGAATAAAAAAAAAAAAAATCCACCAAACAAACCAAACCAAACAAATCAAACTAACCAAACCAAACAAACCAACCAACCCAAATTAAAGCCAAAACCAAAACTAACCAAAACCAAACCAAACCAAAACCTAACCCCCCAAAAAAACACAAACTAACCATACCAAACCAAACAAAACCTAACCAACCCAAACAAACCCAAAACCAAACTAAACCAAAACCAAACAAAACCACCTAACTAAACCCAAACCAAACCTAACCAAACCAAACTTAAACCAAACCAAATCAAACCAAACCGTAACCAACCCAAACAAACCAAACCAAAACTACCAAACCAAACCAAACCAGACCTAACCGAACCCACAACCACCAAACAATCCAAAAAACCCCAAAACCCAAAACCCCCCAAACCACAAAAACAACCAACCAAACAAAACCAAACTAACAAACCAAACTAAAAACTATCTCCGTGGTGGAGACTCCAAGTCTAGATGTGGAGTACTCCTTCATGTGCCATTATCCTAAGGTCAAAACTCGAAAAGGGATGGCGAGTACTTATTAGGGGTCCATCTATGTGTTAGATGAATCTTGCTTGAAACATACTTGTATTCGATAGGAATGATTGAAATCGATGATTAACTAGTTTCTTAACGAGAATAGGAAAAAGTATAAAAGTTAGTTTGTAATTAAAGGAAATGTTTGTTTCTTTTTAATGGAAAATAAATATTGTATAATTTTGATTTTACTTATTGTGTTTTTACAGATAGAAGCAAAGGTCACTGCCAGTGACCTAATGTTTAATCAAAGTGTCAGAAATCAAGGGGTAGACTTAGTTTAGGCGGCTGGTCATCTTCCGAATTTCCGTTGAAAAATCTGACCATCAATTGATTTTTCATAGAATTTTTTGATAATACCTTAGTCACAACTTGTTAATTGGCACTAACGTTAAAAATTTCCAATGAGTAATGGTGCGAAAATGTAAACATTGTTTTTCGATTCATCATTTATCATTATATTTCCGTAAGCTGAAAAAATATTTTAATACCAGGAGTTTTAAAAAAAAATTGTTTAATTCTTTTGAAATGGTCCAAAAAATGGTTGAAGATAATATTAACCTAAATGCAAGTTTCATTGTGATTTAATAGAGGGAGGGGTAAAATTTTTACAGGTCTGATTTGGACATCACATGATGTACTGAAAAAAAAAAGTGTGTTTAGGAAGAGATAATAGAAAAAAAAATATAACGTTCAGAAAAAAAATACAGATTTTTCATAAGTGTTATAATTATTTCTGTTTGTTTGTTTGTGTTATATTGATTTTAACGGCATATTCAACCCGTTGGGGTTTATGTCATGCGCCTACACGGTTACGAAGTATACATATCGTGTAGTATATTTATACTTTTTTAAATAATTGGTTTATAACAATGTTTTGCATTATTGGGATTTATGTTGTATGGTATTGATTAGTTTCTATCATATAATTCATGGTTATAATGTTTATTTCCCCAAAAAAAGAGGAGGAATATCCTCGCATGTACATTTTTTTTAAAACAGATTCTTTTCATATTGTTTGTTTTTAAAATAACGGTTTTCTGATATGAGCAAAACCGCATCTCCAAGAATAAGTGTGTACTTCAAGGTGTTTGACATGTTTCCTCATGTGGTTGTTGTTCTTGTTGGAGTATATAGAGTGTGTTAGTCTTGTATGGACTAATGCGTAATACGGGTACAATGACTTGTTCCTTTCTAAGATTCCTTAAAGTTGCTTCTCCAGCCTCCCAAAGGTGAAAGGGTTTGATTAGGAAGTGTTTATTGAGATGTTGTTATTCCAGTTTTATTGCCATTTGTATGAAGGAATTCTAATTAATTTTAGCTTTTCCAAATCAGTATATGGTATCTTGAATTGTCGGGCGATTAAATCTAGAGCCGATTTAGCTGCGAGTCTTGCTCTTCATCTCCCCTCACTTGCCTATATGACTTGGGATCCAGCATATAATAATCTCCTTTCAGAGTTAGACATCAAGTCTAATCTATTCACCCCCCTGGAGCGTCAGTTAAAAAAAAAAAAAAAATAACACTTGTTTTTCTGTCTATAATAATAGTTAACGTACCTGAAAATTTATTTTTCTTAGAAATTTTCAAAATTCATATGTTGTTAGGCAGTGCCACTAAAATGTTGCTTGTTTTTTCCCAATCTGTAAATCCTACATTTTAGAAGTCTAAGGAATATGAAATTTAAAACTTAAAATTTAGGTGTTTCTATTTTAAATGAATTTTATCTATGAATTAGGTTAGGACACGGTAACTAAGCGAATTCATCTTAAAAGCGATGAAAAAAATTTCTAAAAAGAAAGTTGAGCGGTACCCTTATAATTAGATGTATAAGTAAGTAAGTAAAAGTCGTCGGGTCGCAAAGGTCTAAAGGTATCAGCAGTCAGCGAGGGAGAGAGTCTATCCCCTTTTCAATAGCGCAAGACCAAGGACATTGTTTTTTAGCATCTGAGTGGAGCGCCACACCTACCATCAGCTCCTTACTTACCGCACAGTCCCTGTGTACCATACGCTGAGTTGGCAGAGGCGGTGATTGAACTAGGAACCTTGTGGTTTCTAGCCGTACGCTCTTACTGACTGAAAGCTAAAATATTCTTTTTGGTCAATTCTCATAGGAAATACATTGAAAGCAGGTATTACGAAGGTTGAATTGTTGAAGAAAAAAAAGGTAAATATTTTTTTTTTTAATTAATTTATAGGTTATATAAAGGTTGCATGTACATGGCGTGAACGTAATATCAATTTTAAAGAATTTGCGAATGTATTTACATTGATCAGTTTTGATTTAAAGATTCAGTAATATTAAAAAAAATTGATGATTAGTCAACTCTGAATGTTTGTATTAAAAATCAAGAATTCCCTTGATTTTGTAATATTTTATCAATCTCGGCCCACCGAAATAGAAAAATAGATCACTGACTTTATATACTCTTGTAAATTATCTTGTAAACAACCCACAAGAACTTATTTTAGAGCGTCTATTTTTTCGGTATGTTTAGACACAAAAACAAAAAAACGAAAATAAACTTTTCATTTGAATGTTAATTTTTTGTACATAACATGTATTTAAATTTTTTATATGATTTCTAAGAGGAATCTTTTTAAATTAGGGGACTGTTGTTTAGAACTAGGCACTACCAATGTAAATTCAAACTATTTTTTTTTACGTTTTATTTATTTTTTTATTTATTTTTCTTTCGAAGTGAAGAGAGTAAAAATGGGAATGCCTAAGAGCATAAAACAAACAAACAAACAAACAAACAAAACAATCAAAACAAACATACGCCTTGCTTTCAACGTTCCAAGACTCTAAATTGCCAACCCACTCTAGAGATCTGATTAAGTACGCTTTCCTGCGTCCCTGACGCCAAAATCTAAATGGACGCAGTAAATCTTATCCATACTATCCCCCTTGTTTTTGCTTTTTTTCTCCTCGCGATTTCCAGCTAACTGTAAATACATTTCAAATAGTTTCTTAGAAACGAATTGCACAGAATAGGTTACAAGTAACTATTTCATAAATAAAAAACCCTACAAATGCTATAAGAACCTTTAGTGGACCCATTACATTTTTCCCGTGACTTATTCAGGGCAATATGTGAGTCCCAGGAACGCACTCCAAATCAAAAGCTATCGCCATCACTGCTACTCTATTAACCGAGTGTTGGCCCTCGCTCGCAACGTGTTATCGCCTTAGGAATTCACACGGGCCGGACTCAACTTTCAAATCTTAAGGGCGAGTCCCAATTCTGGGAGTGTGAGTAACTCTTTAATCCGCATTACTCCCAGGATCCACCCTCACTCGGAGTGGGAGTACCTCTTGAGGTCCCATATATATATTTACAACTCGTCCCACTAACAGGATGCACCACAAGGTCTTTTTCTTAAGGCGGGCGTAACCAGATTTTAATCAGAATATCCATCTCCTAGAACTGGTTACCTAGCCATAGTTAAAGTGCCCAGTCGACCTTACTATTTACTATAATTGAAAGGACAATAGTAGGATGCATTATCTTACCCAGGGTATTAGCGCTAGGTAAAACAGCCGCGTCCAGATTTGCAACTCGTGTCGACGAGCTTAATTTCCTACGAATATAACCATTACACCAAACGGCCCCTACTTTTGGGCTTTTAAATAATAAAATGAGTTTCAAAAATGTGTTTAAAAATTCAATACCCATCAAGAATGAATAAAAACAAAAATTCGTCTGCGACATAAAATAACCCAAACGTGGGTGACTGCCGTAAAAAACAAAACAAAAACCCTTTTCAATCCTTGATGAAGGCGTTTACGTTTCATTTTCGCACATTACTGCCCTTGCGGCAGAGACGTGAAACCACCTCTTCTTTCCACCGCAATGAGTAGAGAGTGAGGACAATTGTCTATTTTAGCATTACTTACATGTAAATTATGAACACAATGAAATAGATAGATAGATAAATTAGATAGATAGATAGATAGATAGATATGAACAGGTTGAGAAAGAAAGAAAAGAAAGATAGATTAGATAGAGTAGAAGATATGAATCTAGGGAGGAACAGACAGACAGACAGAAGATAGAGAGATAGATAGATAGATAGATAGAATAGATAGATAGATAGATAGAATAGATAGAGTGAGTCTGATTAGATATGAAACCGAGTGAGATTAGATTGATAGATATGAATCAAATGAGACAACAGGCAGATAGATAGGATGGATAGACTAGACAGACAAGCAGGTTAGGCTGACCAAACAGTACATTATAGATAGATATGAATCGGAGAGGAGACAGTCAGACGGACTGTTCAGATAGACATACAATATATAGATATATATGATATATATAGATAGATAGATAGATATATTGAATCCAGTGGGAAGACAGATAGACAAACACAGTAGCTAGCCTAGCAGATAGAGAGATTAGATAGATAGATAGCGAGATATATACTTACATGTAAATTTATTTTTGAAAAAAAAAACAAAGAGTTGGAAATTTAGGAACCCAAAAATAGGGAAAAAATAGCATAATCAATTGAGACAGACAGACAGATAAAATAATATGAATCGATTAGATAGAAGACCAGTCGGACAGAACAGATAGATAGATAGATACATATGAATCAATTAAGATAGACAAGACTGTCGGACAGAACGAATAGATGGATTAGATAGAAATAGATAGATAGATACGATAGAATCACTGAGATCAGACTGGACAAGATAGAAGATAGAGTGATAGATAGATATGAATCGATAACAGCAGACAGACAGTCGAAGAACGAGATAGATAGATAAGATAGATAAAAGATAGATAAATCGAATTGAGACAGTCACAGACAGTTGGACAGATAATAGATAATAATTATATATATATATAAATAATAATAGATAGATAGATTAGATTAGATATGACTGAGATCGCGGAATGAAGGACAGACAGACAGACAGCGTAGACAAGATAGATAAATAGACAATCGATTGACAGAGACAGATAGATACGAATATGAAATCGACTGTGACAGCCGGACAGACAGATAGATAGAGATAGGATAGATAGATAGATAGATATAATCTGAGAGACAGATAGATAATAGACTAGATAGATAGATATCGAATCGATTGAGAGATAGATAGATAGATAAGAAGATAATATATAATAATATGAATCATATATATATTAGATAGATAGAAGATAGATAGATAGGATAGATAGATAGATTCTAGTCAAAAGAGATGTTTAAGTAAACGAATATTTTATGCAAATTTTATCATAAAACTGAATATCGCCTATCACGTTCCTCTTCTTTTTTTCGTCTTCCAAATTTGCCCAGTTCGACTAGAACAACCGAGAATTTACTGCTGTTACCCGTCTCCACACGTTACCTTGCCGTCGGTCAGTCAACACGACGTTTACCTCCGCCTCCAAACCGATCGCCGTTCTCAGGGCGGCTATTCATGGGGTCACTTAAAAGAATGCCGTTTATTATATGAAAAGAGGCTATTTTATCGTCCCGGTAAAATAAAATAAAAATTATAATTTGCTTATTTTTACCAGGGCCCTGTAAATATTATTATGAATGCAAGTTAAATGTTAAAAAATAACAAAACAGATTTAACACAAAAAGGTATTATATCATTTTTATATTATATTTTGTGAAGGATAAAGATACGAAGAAATTATTCAAATGAAAATATAGAACGTTATTGATTTGCTGATCAAAACGTGATTTTTTATAAAATTTAAAAAATTAATTAAAGGAATGATAAAGGTAAATTCGGACGTGATTTTTTTAATAAACTGGAAAAAAGAACATTCCACTATATTAGTGTTAAACATAAAATGTAACCTCAAACTCAAACTTACCCAAATCTAACCAAAACCCAATCCAAACCCTAACCCTAACAAGATATATTCTTGTCATGTACCATTTTTAAGAAAATTACGTTTTAGATAGACTGTTTTAAGTCAGTTCTTTCAATCACTGAATTGCAAAAATACTTTTTAAGGAATTACCTTTTAGATAATCCCAGATAAAAAACGTATTTAATCTTTTAGCTTATAGATAGGTTGAAATATATTCTTTTTAAAATATTCAATATATATTTATCGAGCAAATGAGCGTGTGTCTATTGTGGTAGGACCGGCAAATAAAGCTCGAAGCATTTGGTCTACTTTACCGTGACCGCAAACAAGCATTTCATTTTATTGCATGATTATAAAACAAAAAATGAAAACAAAAAAAGTTACATCCAACTTTTATTTAAAGAATTAAGATTGATTCATTTATTTTTCTGGGGAAACTAGCAGGTTTATTGAAAAAATTGGCTTATTAGTTTTACTAGCTACACGGTGTTTCCGAAAGAATATATATAATATATATATATTCATTATAATATAACTACAATATAATAATACACACACAACACACACACATCACACACACATATATATAATATATAATAGTATATATATAGATATCATCAATCATCATCATATCATCAATCATGCGCGGCGTGGCAGCACGGATATCGCATGACAATTTTCGCCAACTCCCTATAGCTCATGGCCCCTGGATATATGATATATATATATATATATATAATATATATTATATATAATATTATAATATATACTTCGTTTATTGCAAACAGATAACATATGAGTAAATGTTGATGAACCGCAGTGGGTAAAAGTCAAACAATTAAAATCACTTAATATTTGCCTCTGTTAATATAATATATATATATATATATATATATATATATATAATATATAATATATAAGTAATAGTAGAGTAGTAGAGTAGATCGAGGAAGAGAGAGATCAGAGAGAGCCGCACTGATGAGACGTAATCGTTCGAAATCACTGTGTCTTGTGCATGATCAGCTAGTCAAATAAAAAAAAAAAAACACCCTCCGGCGTGTAAACATTATTTTGAAAGATGTGCCTGAGGTTGGAGTTAAAAATTTAATGTCAGGAGATTGCTACTAAGAATTAAATCAACCAAATTTAATTAAGGAAGTAAACATATTTTCAAATGAAATGCGAAAACTTAGTCCAGTAAATAAAAATTGAAATGGGAAACTATATTATTATAGGCACTGGCAAAATGAGCCTAAAATGTGTTTTTTGAGGGCGGTCAAAAATGACTTAGCGCTATACGAAAGTACCATGATTAATCAGGGGAATTATCGGGTATTTTAATGAAATTTTCAGTGTTTATTGCATTAATGATCTTTATAATACATTATTATTTTATTTCAAAACT
>CM042153.1:2853903-2862239 GCA_023376005.1 Doryteuthis pealeii | reverse complement strand
GAAGAGAGATGAACCTGTCTCATGCTTGCAAGAGGATATTCAAATATATTGGAACCTATTTTGCAGCCTCGTTCTACTGCTTTTGCGGATTAAAAAATAAACTTTACGAAGGTAAAAGGTAATTTCACCCCGTAACAGAAATTGAACCGTTTTAATCAACCAGCTACAACCATTCATCCCACTCGTTTGCATGTTTGAATCTTTCACATACTTGGGAAGCACATCTGACTTGTGATGGCTCTTTGATGCTGAGATTCACCTATGCATCCAGAATGCATCAAGTCTTGAAAAACGATTATGGTCTAACCATGAAACAAAATTGAAGGTTTATGTGTCCTGCGTGTTGAGTGTTCTATTGTACTTCCCCTGAAACATGGACATTGTTTCGAAGACATCTGAAAATTCCTGAGCAATGGTGATGAAGGGGTGCTCCACATTCCCCAAACTTCCAGAACTGGAACCTCACCATCAGATAGAGTTTAACGTCATTCTCAGAACATGAATAACCTCAATCATTGCCTTCTAGCATCCATATGTTAAAAAGGATTGGGAGTTGCCATAAGGGTAATAGGGCTGGGGCAATCATATAGGTGCTAGGGCTTGATATCACCAAAGTAGAATATTGCTTGTCATGGACTGTTAATCTTTTAAAAACTGCAGTTTTATTTTGAACACCTCCATGAAGTGCTTGTCGTGTAACAGTTATCATCATAGGAAATGGATTTGGTGACCTAAGTTCAAATCCTGGTTTGGTTTCTTTGTTTATTGGGCTAAAACTTTTGAAAAATATATCAACATGAGTATATTCTCCAGGATTCTTGTGGAATTAATTCTAATTACTAAGAAGGCTTAGTAGTTTCTATAGACCTTCAAATACTTACAGACCAGGGCTTCGCAAAAATTTGATTGACCTATCTCCTTATACACCCCAGTCCACCTTGCAATTGTTTTGTTGTAACCAATTATGTAATTAATGAATTTATGTAAAACTGTTAATAGTAAAATTAACCGTAAAATAAACAGTAAAGTAAGCATAACATGCCAAAAAGAGCTGCGAATATTTAATACTAACTTAATAACTTACCAAGGAAGCACATTTCCTAATGTGATGGGTGAAGCTGATGACTTTTGATAAGTTCATGAATATTGGGCTTAAACTTTTGAATATATATCAACATAAGCATGTTGTCCAGGATTCTTGTGGAATTAATTTCTTCTAATTACTAAGAAAGCTTAATAGTTTCCATAAACCCCTTGTAGAGACCGAAATACTTACAGACCCCCTGAAATATTCGAGACGCATTCTAAACATAGTAACATTTCAGTTTCTAAATCTATTACGCCAAACAAAATAACAAAATAAGGGCCGTTTTAGCTCAGTCGATAGAGTGGTCGGCTAGGAATCACAAGGTTCTTGGTTCGATAGCAGCCCTCGCCAACTCAGCGTATGAGTAGCACAAGGATCTGTGCAGTAAAATGATGAGCTGGTGGTAGGTGTAGCGCTACACCTCAGATGCTAAAATAATCTCCCTGGTTTAGTGCTAGTGAAAATGGGAAAGACTCCCTCGCTGTCTGGCTGATACCGACATTAGGCCGTCCCTACGATTTTACTTTTACTTTTACAGCACATACATTCTATTTTATTATGTTTTTATACAATTCGGTGTCATATTTCCTAATTCAATAAACGTAACAAAAAATTACGTGTTTTGTTTTTTTATGAAGGTGACGGGTTAATGGTATTTCAGTTTATTCTAAAAGGGAAAATTGATTTGAAATATGAGGAAAATGACTTACCAGCTGAACGGTTGTTTGTTTTTTTGTTTTTTTTAACCACCGCCTTCTTGCACATGTATGATAAAAAAGGGCAATAGGGTTGGGGCAATCATATAGGTGCTAGGACTTGACTTACGAGCCGATTGATCGGATCGACTTCTCCGATCCACCGTCAAAGATTTTCTATTTATTTGCATTTTTCTGTGACAATTTGTAGACTGATATTTGATTTTGTTCTAATTTTTTTTTAATCTGGTTCTAATTTCGCCATCTTCCAGAGCCATCAGTCCTTGTACGAAGGTCTAGCACTGAAAAATATCAAGAGTAAGCTCTTTTAGTTTAAACTTCTCGCACTCTCTATTACCAATCCCTGCAACAGTTTTTTGTAAGGTTTAAACACTGCAATCTTGTGGGTTTTTTTTTCCTCACATTTTTTCAGAATTCAGATAGTCTCCTTAAAAGATATTTCTCCGGGATTTCACGGAAGTATGCAGTCCGGATACCTTTTGTATTCAGTCCTTCCTCGGACTGTACTTAAATTCGCCGTCTTAAATCATTACCGAATCCTGCAGAAAAGAATGAGGATTGCCTTGTTCTTTTTGTTTTTTCAAAACTAACAATTTGAACATTTTTTCAAAACATTCGTTTTGTTTTTCAAACTGTTCCTGATCCAAAAGGGACAGAATAAAGTGTTGCATGACATGGACTGCTCAGCCACCTGAGTTCCTTAAACACCACGGGTCGCCACCCACAGCCAACAGGTGGCCCCATTGGACGAGTCTTACCTCTCTGCAGAAGCCAGTTAAACAAATCTTCTAGGCAAGAAGCAGGCGATACCCCGCACAAACTGTCACAGATGTAGACTATGCTGATGACCGCACGCTTCTTGCTGATACACCGGCACAGGCTGAGGCACTGCTACACAGCCTGGAGGAGGCAGCAAAGAACGTCGGCCTTTATGTGAACGCTGATAAAACTGAGTTCATGAGCTTCAAAAGACAGGGAGACATCTACACACTTGACGGCAAGCCTCTTAAGTCAGTGGAAAAAATCACATATCTAAGTAGTAATATCTCATCCACAGAAAGTGATGTTAACACTCGAATAGAAAAGGCATGGTTGGCCACCAACAAATTATCAGTCATATGGAAATCCGATCTCCCCGACAAGCTAAAAAGACGATTCTTCCAGGCTGTAGTTGTGTCGGTACTGCTGTATGGCTGTACCACATGGACCCTAACGAAGCGCCTTGAGAATAAGATAGATGTGAGCTGCACAAGAATGCTGCGAGCGGTCCGGAATAAGTCGTGGAAGCAGCACCCTACAAAAAAGCAACTGTATGGCCACCTGCCTCCCATCTTACAAACCATACAAGTAAGACGGGCTAGACATGCAGGACACTGCTGGAGAAGCAAGGACGAGCTCGTAAGCGACGTACTTCTATGGAAGCCAGCAAATGGGCACGCTAATGTGGGCTGCCCAGCCAGGACCTACATTGACCAACTATGTAGGGATGCGGGCTGCTGTGCTGAGAAGCTCCCAGAGTCGATGAATGATAGATGATAGGGAAGGTTGGCGAGAGATCGTCATGGATATCCGTGCTAATTGCGCGACATGATGATGAAGTCTATCTACCACTGTATATAATATATATTATATATGGGCCAGCGTCAGGCGAATTTTTAGCCCAACTTTTTTCCGAGTCGTGCTTTTGTTACTTTTATTTTTGTAGTATTTATTGCAAAAAAAACAAACCAAAACAACAGTCTGATTTATATGTAATGGAATTGCAAATCTGGTTTCTGGCTTAATTTGATTTTTCTTTCATTTCGTGGAAATTCTTCGGGTCCCGCTAGTATATAAATACTGTGTATCAGATTTTGAGGAGTGTACTGTTCCAAGGACAGAGCGTATATAAAAATAAACAGTGTTGTCAAAGACATCAACACCGATAACTTTGGCTTACAAGAAATTTAGATCAATTGGAAGGTGTGAAAGTTCACACACACGCACACACACACACACACCACACACACACACACACACACACACACATATATATATATATATATATATATATATATATATATAATATAATAAGATAAATTATAGGTTTTACATATCTATTTATTGGGTGAGAAAGGAACATTCACAACCATATTGGTTTTCATGCGATGCATTCATCAGGTGAAGATGTTTCAAATGTCTTTGAAACATCTTCACCTGATGAATGCATCGCATGAAACCAATATGGTTGTGAATGTTCCTTTCTCACCCAATAAATAGATATGTAAAACCTATATATTTATCTTATTATATTATATAACAGCTCTATTTTATATTGAGCACTCTACCAATTAATACTGCCTTTGGTACACCATTCCAGCAAAAGCTGAAATAGTGACCATCTCACACTACAGTATTATATATATATATATATATATATATATATATATATAATATATATATATTAATCCAAAGATCAGGTGAAGGAATCTTCCTTACGACGTAGAAGTTTTTTTTAATGTCGTAGTTTGCAGAGGTCAATGTCTGCACAGAGCAAATTTATTGTCAGTAAAAATTAACGGAAGATTTAGATTTTTAGCACTATAGCCTATTTCAGGGATCCTAGTGAAATTGTCTAGTATCTCCCATCATCAGATGCAAAATAAAAAAGATTATCTAGGGAAGAAGATTTTAGTGATATATATCAGTCATCCACAGACACGTGTTTCGAAGTTTACTTCTCATCAGTGCGGCTCGACTTTTAACAGCTACCTCAAGCCGGGATCGAAACCCAACTGAATTTTCGTATGCCAAGCTCCTTATCCTTGCGGCCATCAGTGGCTGTCAGTCTGGAGTGAACAAGTAATTGATATATACTTTCGGGGGTATGTTTGTACAATCACCAGAGTACTCAATTCTGTAAACAGCGACAGGCGAGTAACGGCTTACGCCAAACGGTGAAATTTCAATTAATGTCCCCCTACAGTGCTCTACCATGGGAGTGTGAAGCACAAACACACACACACACACACACACACATATATATATATATATATATATATATATATATAGAGAGAGAGAGAGATAAAAGGTGGCTTACCGGTGAATATGGACACGGTCGTTGGAGGTGCACAATATCCAGGGTTAAGTCAGCGATACAACAAATACAAAGTGCTCAATACAAAGTAGAGTAAATTTATTAAAGAAATGGAAACAATAGAAATCTTCTCGAATTTCACCATTAGGATCTTCAGGGTTAAATCCACTGAATTAATGGATGTACCGATTAATTGCAGCCGATTACACGTGTGTTCATTGAATAAGATGTTATGTTATCCATAACGTAACATCTTATTCAATGAACACACGTGTAATCGGCTGCAATTAATCGGTACCTCGATTAATTCAGTGGATTTAACCCTGAAGATCCTTATGGTGAAACTCGAGTAAGTTTCTATTGTATCCATATCTTTAATATATATATATACTAGCAAATATATGCACCCTCCGGGTGCAAGTATTTATGTTTTACTGTAATAAAATATCGTATTAAATTAGATAGGCTAATGAAACTAAATAAGAATACAGATAAAAAGATTTGAAACAGAGGGGGGGGGTTATAATTGAATAAATAGAACAACTGAAACTTACTCTTCCATCACTCTCGTCTTTCATTGTTATTTTTTCTAATTTAAGTATTTAGTTAAAAGAGGAAGTAAAGAATAAAATGACAGTTATTTTTTCTTGTTAATGGATTTCATTTAAGAATCATTGAAGAGATGTTTGCTTATATTCATTAAAATAAAACCAAACAGTTAGAAATCCATAATACTAAGCACATATTTATTAAAATCACATCTTTAGTATCAATATGCAAATTAGCCTTCTCGTTCACACTGTAAACCGATATTTTGTTGTATATATAAATACAATTGCATGTTGTTAGTATGTAGATATAGTTAACAGTATTAATAATCTATGACAACTTTATCAATAATTGAGGTTAAAATTAAAATTAAAATAAAATCATTTAGAATATGATATCAATAACTAAGGGAATTGTGAATTGATTAGTAATATAGTTTCGGTTACAGACAGAAAAACACACAATCTCTATTATAATAACTAGCAAATATATGCACCCTCCGGGTGCAAGTACTTAAGTTTTAATGTAATAAAATATCATATTAAATTAGAAAGACTAACGAAATAAGAATGAAAAAAAAAGATCTGAAACAGAGGGGGATATAATCAAAAAATAGAACAACTGAAACTTACTCTTCCACCCCTTCCGTCTTTCATTACTAAATTTTTCTAATTTAACTATTTAGTTAAAATAGGATGTAAAGAATAAAATTACAGTTATTTCTTCTTGTAAATAATTTTCTTTTAAGATTTATCTCCGAGATTTTTGCTCATATTCATTAAGATAAAACCAAACAATTAGAAATCAATAATACTAAGCACATATTTATTAAAATCAAATTTTAAATATCAATATGCAAATAAGCCTTCCCGTTCATACTGTATGCCGCTATTTTGTTGTATATATAAATACAATCACATGTTATTAGTACGTAGATATGAACAACAGTATTAATAATGTGAAACAATTTTATTAATAATTGAAGGTTTAAAAGAATGAAACCATGGATAATTTGACGTAAATAATTAAGGGAATTGTGACTTGAGTAGTGATATAGTTTCGGTTACAGACAGAAAAACACACAATCTCCATTATAATAAGATATATATATATATATATATATATATATATATATATATATGTGTGTGTGTGTGTGAAATGTTGCTTTCTTTGTACATCACTGTATAAATAAGACGTCTGTGTGTGTGTGCTTGTGTTTTGGTTTTGTGTTTTTTGTTTGTTTTTGTTTTTTGTGCGTACACTCATAACATTTTAAGTTGAGCAGTTAGAGAGTTGAATTTTGGTTGACATACAAACCCTGATAAGGCACACAAACTGATGTAGACGGGCACGTTGGCAGTGATCAGTTTAGTTTTGAAAATTAAATGCAAGGTACTCTCCCAATCCGGCAAATTGCGCTATTTTGATAGATGCAGATTTGAATTTATAAAATTCTTCCTTTTTTAAGAGTATTTCTTCATAATGAAACAAATCAATTTCATTCATTTTCTTTTTTTTTAGTTTTGTGGAATTTTAATTAATTGTTTGAGACAAGCTTGAGAGATATGTACGTATCATATAATTTTAGATCTGTCTATCCATACTGCACCTGTCCGTTGAATCTGGAAAAGAAATTAAAAGATACAGATTAAAAGAACTAGAAAAATAAAGTTTGATTCTTTATGTGGGCACCATAATACTGGCCTTGTGCCAAACTAGGATCACCTTAGTAAATAATAACTAGAAGTATAGTGATTTTGTAAGGGAGAAAAAGAAAGAAAGAAAGGAAGAAAGAAAGAAAGAATGAAAGATGGTTGTGTAAGAAAGGAAAAAAAGGAAAAAAACAGAAATAAGAACGGTTGTAGTTAAGAAAGAAAGAAAAAATAAAGAAAAACGATGGCTGAGTAGATATAGAAGAGGAAAGAAAGAAAGAAAGAATGAAACAAAGAATGAAAACAAAGAATGAAAGAAAGAATGAAACAAAGAATGAAAGAATGAAAGAAAGAAGAAGAATGAAAGAATGAAAGAAGAGAAAGAAGAAAGAAGAAAGAAGAAGAAAGAAAGAAAAGAAAGAAAAGAAAGAATGAAAGAATGAAAGAAAGATGAAAGAAAGAAAGAATGAAAGAAGAAAGAAAAAAGAAGGAGAAGATAAAAAGAATGAAGAAAGAATGAAAGAATGATAGTGTGTAGAAAGAAAGATAAAATAGAAAGACAAACCGCAGATATAGAAAGAAAAACATTAAATTTCGGCTATACCTAATTCTGGGAATTTTTTTTTTCTTTCTTCTTTTTTAGATACATTGATAAAATTTGACATATTTTTGTTCTAAGAATTATTAAATGAATTCGTTTAAGAAAAACACTTTTTGAATTATCGATAAATAATATTTCCATTTAATTTTCATAATTTTTCGGTATATGCAAAATATATATAAATATCATATCATATATAATATTCCTCATATTAGATTATTTTAATAGTACTAGCAACCCCACCACCAAAAAAAAACAAAAAAAAAACATCCGGGTGGTGTAAAAATAACTTTTTGAAAAATATTGTCTGAGGCGGGTTGGGGGGGGGGTTTCATAATAAATAAAATGTTTGATATTAAGATATTTGTTTTGTTTTACGATAGCAGAGACTTCCAAAACGTTTCTAAAAATGCTGATTTAATTATTCAAAGTCTTATCTTTATAGAAACAAATTAAAAATCGTACGAGTAAAATACATTTTGTTCAGATTTCATAAAATGAAATAAGAGGAAAGGTAGACCTAGTAAAAAAATTATACCTCTAATATATTTTAGGAAAACACTATCTTAAACATAAATTCATCTAAAGGTGAATAAGTATCATTATTTTTGTGAAAGTTCGACTCTTAATTGATTTTTCATAGAATCTTAAAAAA
>CM042153.1:2843903-2848903 GCA_023376005.1 Doryteuthis pealeii | reverse complement strand
TGTTTTTGTTATGCCACCTTAGGCATCCCCATTTTTACTCTCTTCAACTTTCGAAAAGAAAAAAATAAAGAAAAAAATAAATAAAACGTTAAAAAAAAATAGTTTGAATTTACAAATTGGTAGTGCCTAGTCTAAACAGTCCCTAATATTAGAAAGATTTCTTCTTAGAAATCAATAACAAAAATATTAAATACATTATGTACAGAAAAATTAACATTCAAATGAAAGATTTTTTTCGTTTTTTTGTTTTTGGTCTAAACATACAAAAAAAAAGACGCTCTAAAATATTCTTGTGGGTTGTTTACAAGATAATTTACAAGAGTAAAAATCATGTGATCTATTTTTCTACGGTGGGCCGAGATTGATAAACATATTACAAAAAATCAGGGAATTCTCTGATTTTAATAAAACATTCAGAGTTGACTAATCATCAATTTTTTTTATATTACTGAATCTTTTAAATCAAACTGATTGAATGTAAATAAATCGAAATTCTTTAAAATAGATATTACTGTTCGCGCCATTTACATGCAACAATTTATATACCTAATTAATTAATTTAAAAAAAATATTTACCTTTTTTTCTCAACAATTCCAACCTTCGTATAACCTGCTTTCAATGTATTTCTCTGATGAGAATTGACCAAACAAAGAATATTTTAGCTCAATCAGTAGAGCGTACGGCTAGAAACCACAAGGTTCCTAGTTCAATACCCGCCCTCGCCAACTCAGCGTATGAGTAGCACAGGGACCTGTGCGGTAAAGTAAGGAGCTGATGGTAGGTGTGGCGCTCCACCTCAGATGCTAAAAAACAATGTCCTTGGTCTAGCGCTATTGAAAAGGGGATAGACTCCCTCGCTGACTGGCTGATACCGACTTTAAGCCGACCCGACGACTTTACTTACTTACTTATACATCTAATTATAAGGGTACCCTAACTTTCTTTTTAGAAATTTTTTCCATCGCTTTTAAGATGAATTCGCTTGTACGTGTCCTAACCTAATTAATATATAAAATTCATTTAAAATATGAAACACCTAATTTTAAGTTTTAAATTTCATATTCTTAGACTCTAAAATGTAGGATTTACAGATTGGGAAAAAAACAGCAACATTTAGTGGCACTGCCTCACAACATATGAAATTTTGAATTTTCTAAGAAAATAAATTTCAGTACGTTAACTCTTATTATAGACAGAAAAACAAGTGTTTTAACTGAAACTCCTGAATAAATTAGACTTGATGACTAACACTAAGGAGATTATGATATGCTGGATCCCAAGTCATATAAGAGTGAGGGGGAATGAAAGAGCAGACTCCGCAGCTAAATCGGCTCTAGATTTCATCCCTGACAATTTCAAGATACCATATACTGATTTAAAACCTAAAATTAATAGATTCCGTCATACAAAATGGCTTTAATACTGGAATAACAACATTCACAATAAACTCTTCCTAATCAAACCCACTTTGGGAGACTGGAGACCAAATTTAAGGAAGTCTAAAAGGAACAAGTCATTGTAACCCGATTACGCATTAGTCATACAAGACTAACGCACTCCAATATACTCAAACAAGAACAACAACCACAATGAGGAACATGTCAAACACCTTTGACAGTTAAACACTTATTCTTGGAATGCGTGGTTTTTGCTCATATCAGAAACCGTTATTTTAAAACAAACAATATGAAAGATCTGTTTGAAAATGTCAACATGAAGGATATTCTCTCTTTTTTTAGGGAAATAAAATTATACCATAGAATATAGACATGAAACTAATCAATACCATACAACATAATCCCCAATAATACTAACATATTTTTAAAACCAATTACTAAAAAGTATAAATATAAATACACGATATGTATAACTTCGTAACCGTTAGGCATGACATAACCCCAGACGGGTTGATATGCCGTTAAAATCAATAAACAAACAAACAGAAAATAATCATAACATTATGAAAAAAATCTGTATTTTTTTCTGACGTTATATTCATTTTCTATTATCCTTTTAAACACCTTTTTTTCCAGTACATCAGGGATGTCCAATCTGACCTGTAAAATTTACCCCCTCTATATTTAAACACAATGAAACTTGCATTTACGTTAATATTATCTTCAACATTTTGGACCATTCAAAAGAAGAAACATTTTTTAAAAACTCCTGATGATTTTAAAATATTTTTTCAGCTTACGGAAATAATGAAAATGATGAACGAAAACAATGTTTACATTTTCGCACCATTAAATCAATTGAAATTTTACGTAGCCAATAACAAGTTGTGACTAGAGGCTTTTTAAAAAAATTCTATGAAAAATCAATTGATGGTCAGATTTTCACGGAAATTTCGAGAATGAGCCAGCCCTAAAAATAAGTCTACCCCTTGATTTCTGACAACTTTGATAAACATTAGGTCACTGCAGTGACCTTTGCTTCTATCTGTAAACACAATAAGTAAAATCAAAATTATACAATATTTTGATTTTCCCATTAAAAAGAAACAACATTTCCTTTAATTAACAAAACTAACTTTTATACTTTTCCTATTTCGTTAAGAAACTAGTTAATCATGATTTCAATCATTCCTATCGAATACAGAGTATTTTCAAGCAGATTCATCTAACACATAGATGGAACCCCTAATAAGTACTGCCACTCCCTTTCGAGTTGACCTAGGAATAATGGCAATGAAGGAGTACTCCACATCTAGATTGGAGTCTCACCAACGAGATAGTTTAGTTTGTTTGGTTAGTTTGGTTTTGTTTGGTTGGTTAGTTTTTTGTTTTGTTTTGGTTGGTTTGGTTGGATTGTTTGGTTTGGTTTGTTTGGGTTTGGTTAGGTTCTGGTTTTGGTTTGGTTTGGTTAGTTTGGTTTGGTTTGTTTGGGTTTGGTTAGGTTTGGTTGATTGGTTTGGTTAGTTTGGTTGGTTAGGTTTGGTTGGTTTAGTTAGGTTTTGGTTTTGTTTGGTTTGGTAGTTTGGTTTGTTTGTTTGGGTTGGTTAGGTTTGTTGTTTGGTATGTAGTTTGGGGTGTTTTTTTTTTTGGGGGGGTAGGTTTGTTTGGTTTGGTTGGTTAGTTTGGTTTGTTTATTTGGGTTGGTTAGGTTTGTTTGGTTTGGTTAGTTTGATTTGGTTTGTTTGGTTTGTGGTGGAATTTAACGTGTTGAGTTATTTTATGTCTGAAGACGAGTCTGCTCTAATCTATGCTTGATGGTTGCTCCAGCAACAGAATTCCATCGCTTAAACCATTATGAGTCCACGAAGAGATGGCCGCTATTTGGGGAGGGGGTAGGTCTTTACGCCTCTCGAGATGTGGCAATCTGCTATAAGCCGATAACAAATGCACACCAAAATCTGGCGATTGTAGAGAAAAATCGATACATTAAAATGATGTAAACATCATTGACAAAAAAACAACAAAAAAACAAAACATTTCAGTGATTTCTAAACATTTTGGAGACCTTACCTTTGGGATTACCAGTGATGATGATAGCTTTTTAATTTAGTGCGTCCTGGGACTCATGTATGTGATTTGAATGAGTCCCCGAGCGATTTGATGGGTCCCAACTAAAGATTCTTATTAAATTGTAGAATTTTTATCTATGAACAACTAAAGCCGTCTAACCCCTAACTTGTATCCCATACAGAGTAATTCATTTCCAAGAAAACGTTGAAATGTATTTACAGTTAGCTGGAAATATTGGGAAGGGAAAAGGGGTACGATTTTTTGTGTCCTTTTAGATTTTTATGCGTCAGTGACGCAGGGCGTGTACCCATCAGCATCTCTGGATTACCCTTGTATTACTAAACTCCAATACATAGGGTTTGGCTTAATTTTGAGTGTGGTACCTGAAGGGACAAAAGTGATATTAGTGATAATATATTATTTTATTCATTGTGAGTTTTTCACACCACGTTAGCTGATGTTTTCCCTCGAGGGGTAAACATGTCCGCTCAAGTCTCCGGGACTCTCTGGGTATTCTAGCTGATCTTCAAGAATCTGTTGTCTGGAATTGGTTTCAATTTTCTTTCTCTGATTCCAGTTCCTCCAGTTCTGTTTTCTAAACTTTTGGAGATCATTCCAAGTTCCCCCAACAACTACTGGTCTCACTTTCAACCTCATATTCCACAGTTGTTTTTTTCAATTCACTAGCAAGATCCGAGTAACTGTATATCCTTTCGTTTTCCTTCATCTTTACCTGATCTCCTAGAACTGCAAGGTTTACCAGTTGACAAGTTCTCTTCTTTTCTTCTCTTTTTTTGTTTGTTTGTTAATCAATACTAAGTCTGGCCTTCTGGCTGGGATAAGGTGATCTGTTTTTATCTCAAAATTCCAGAGAATTTTATGTGTTTGGTTCTCAAAGAGAGATTCTGGTTTATGCATATACCATTTGTTGTGTGGTCAAAATGTAGTCTTTTGCGCAATTCCCAGTGGATCACCTTCCCAACCCTATAGTTCCCATCCTTGTTTTCTCGTTGTTCTACTTTCGTGCATTCGCTTAATATATGGTTTATTCACACCCACCAGAGCTGGTGGTTTACTAGACGCTGAGTGACAGCAAGCCTTCTAAGATCTCCAGGACTCTACTATGTATTCTAGCAGTTTTAAAAAATGATATTGTTTGTACGGTATCCATTCTTCCTTCGATTTCTAACCCATTCTGACTCTTTCCCAACAAGTTGGGGACTCTTTCAAGGGTATCAATTACAATTGGGACGACCTTTACCTTCAGTTCTCTGGCAGGGTCCTAGTATTTGTCCTCTCTTTTCCTATCGCTTCACTTTTATTATTTGTTTATTTAATTTTTCATTGACAATAAACAATCAAACTGTTGAGTTTCTACAAATATTTTGATGACCTTGTCTTGGGGATTACTCGCATACATAGGAATTATTGTAATACTAGCAACGACCTGTGAATATACCACAGTAGGATGATAATTTGATCATTACAAGTTTGATAATGTTTTACTTAAGAGTCTATTCCAAAATAGATAA
>CM042153.1:2838706-2843893 GCA_023376005.1 Doryteuthis pealeii | reverse complement strand
TAAAAATATAATAATATGATTTAACTCTCTCTCTCTCTCTCTCATTTTTTAAAAAGGGTGGTTGTAGAATATTTACATTGATTTGCCGATAAAAATCTGGAGCGAGACTTTTAAAATATCTACATAATTTGCCGACAAAAAAGTACAAAAAAACGACTCAGAAAATATCTAAGTTGGCCGAATTCGCCTGACGCTGACTCGCTAAACGTAGCGTAATTAGGACAAGAGTTCTGGAGGATATGGTATAAATCAAATTACCAAAAATATATTCCGTAATTCCCAATTTCAATATTGCAAAATAAAACAAACATGTAACTTTTAAAAATTCATTTTAATTTACTTTGGGTATTTAAGCGATGCAAGACCATTCGGAAATTTTCATCTTTAAACTGGATGAAATAAAATGGACAAATAAGAAATCAGCGATTAAGCGACACTAGATAATCAGGATTTACATTTTCATTGCATATTGGACAAATTGGACGGTGTCATTTTTAACTAAGAGGGTCATTGCAGGATAATAACAGACGGAAGATTTAGAACACTAGTATCAGTATTTATTATATCAATATATTTTAAAATGAAAAAAAAATTTAATTTGAAAAAAAAAAAAAACTTGGATGGATTTTTTGTAATGTCAGCATTGGTCTGTTTTGCAAAATACGAGAACAAAGGGAGATATTAGGAACGGTCAATTGAACAGCGACTACGAAACCTATTTAGAAAACCAACCATCTCTTTATTTTAAAGAATCCAGGATGTTAGTTAGGATAAACACACAAAAAAAAAAAGAAGAAAAATCGTAGAATCAGGCGCAATCTCAATTTTTAACACGATTAAACAAAGACCAGGAATTTATATCTTGTCTCCTCACCTCTCCAAAATTATACTTAAAGATTGCAAAACGTTTGCCAAAACGAATAAAATTAAAAAAAAAACAAAGAAAACAGCCGGATAATTTACAAAAATCTTTAAAATATTCTGTAAGATTTGCCTGATTTAAGCCACAGGCTTGCTGCTTGTGAACTATTGCATACAAATATATTTCATACCCTCTCTATCTACGCTCACTGAGAAACTAACATATAAAGTGGAGGTAATCAAGATACATAGAGAGAGTGGAAAGGTGACAGACAGAATGTGTGGTAGGAGACGCTCAGTTTTTTGGTCGGTGTTCCATATTTTGGATAGTGAGGATCTGATCATGAGAAGTTTATTTTCCACAGGTGTTGGTGAAGGTAATCTTTTTGGGGGTGGGGGCAGGGTGATTTTCGGGTGTGTCATTTGTATGGATGGCAAGGCATGCTATCTTTTTCCTTTTTTTTTTGTTTTTGACAAAGTTTTCGTCCGTGAAATCGTTAGATTAGAAGTGTCATACCGAGCACTGTTCAAACCTTCTAAACTGATGAAGCCCTCCCAAACCCCTGACCTTCATCTGCGTTTCAATCGATACGTGGCTCGCCTCACCCACTCCTATCCCACCACCAGCATCGTGAGAACATTCTCAGCACGTAAAGTTGTCACATCCTTATCTACTGGGCTGCTTCCATCCACTTGTACCGACCCTAATTATCCAGCGTTTTTTTCCCACTTTTTTTGTCTCTGTCTCTGTCTCTGTCTGTCTCTTGTCTCTCTGTCACTGTCGCTGTACCTATACCCCCTCTCCTCTCTCTCTCTCTCTCTCTCTGTGTGAGTTCATGACATCATATGTTAATCAGGTGATGTCTTTCGGGTACTTATCTGTGAAAAATTAACCTAATTCCCAATCACACAAACATATAACACACCCATACTCTCTCTCCTTTCTCTTTATCTATCTCTCTTTTTCTCTCTTCTTTCTTTCTCTCTACCGTCTCCCTCTCTCTCTCTCTCTCTCTCTCTCTCTCTCTTATATATATATATATATATATATATATATATATATAAAGAAAACATAACAACATTTGGCTATAATATTTTCATAATTTTTTATCCACCAGAACTCAATATGACTCTAGTCTTCATCAGATAGCCTATTACATAAAAGACATAATGAGTCTAGTCTCATTACCATAAAGACTGAGAAAAAAGAAGAAGGAATATTATTTCCTTTCTTCTCTTTTATAAAACCAATAAAACACCTATCTTCAACACACGACATCAACCCTTCGCCAACTCAGCGTATGAGTAGCCACAGGGTTGTGCGATAAAGTAAGGAGCTTTGGTAGGTGTGGCGCTCCACCTCAGACGCTAAAATATTCTCCTTGGTCTAGCGCTAGTGAAAAGTGTATACTCCCTCGCTGCATGGCTGATACCGACATATATAATATATATATATATATAACTTGTTGCGTTTTGTTTACAACATATCAACACTTTTGGGGTCATTTAATGTCGAATCAAAACATTTTCATAAAAGAAAGAACTCATCGCTGCTTAACTTCGGTAATTTTTGCGGGAACTGGTGCTTTCAGACCGGGATATATATCAGAAATGGAAAGATCACTTCCAGAAACTTCTGGGAACCAAAAATCATGGAAAATAACCCCTAAAAGATCATAGATAGAGAACTAGACATCAAAATGGGGGATTTTACAACAGAAGAACTTAACGAAGTCTTAAAGAAACTAAAAGGTAGAAAAGCAGCAGGTCTTGACGAAATACCCCCCTGAGTATGGAAAATGGGAAAGTTCAATGACAAACTGCTTAGGCTATGCAATGCAGTATATAAACATGATAAAAAGAAAAATGGAAAAAGGATGCATCCTCCCATTCCCCAAAAAGTAAGACCTAGGAATCGCTACAAACTCCAGAGGCATAATCTTATTGCCATTGCAGCTAAGATATATAGTGCCCTTCTTCTTAATCGCATCCGACCCGAAATAGAGAAAATCCTTAGGAAAAACGAAAACGGATCCCGCAGAAATCGATCCACAACCTTCAGATCCTGATTATACGACGATCATAGAAGAGTTTTGAGCAAAGAATTTAGAGGCAACGTTACTATTCGTAGATTTTTCCAAGCATTTGATTCCATACACAGAGGGAAAATGGAACAAATACTACTAGCATACGGTGCTCCCCAAGAAACAGTTGCCGCTATAATGATGCCCTACAAAGACACTAAAGCAATGGTACGCTCACCTTGATGTCGAGCACAGATTTCTTTGACATCGCCGCAGGAGTCTACAAGGAGATACAATTAGCACCATATATATTTATTAATATGCCTGGACTATGTACTCCGGAACATCATTACGATACCATATAAGAAGAAGAGCCTCACACTAGAAAGGTAAGAAGCAGCGATATTCTGCAAAAACTATCACAGATGCAGGCTACGCTGATGACCTGGCAATTCTTTGTAAATTTTCTTCATGGCAAGATCCTAGATATATTTTCATCATTTAGCTCAGTCCGTAGAGCTTTCGGCTAGAAACCACAAGGTTCTAGTTCGATACCGGTCCTCGCCAACTCAGCTATGAGTAACACAGGATCTGTGCGGAAAAGTAAGGAGCTGACAGTAGGTGTGGTTCTCCACCTCAGATGCTAAAATAATCTCCTTGGTCTAGCGCAAGTGAAAAGGGGATAGACTCCCTCGCTGATTGGCTGATACCACTTTAGGCCGCACCGACGCACTTTTACTATATAGAGAAGAGACATCACACATCATCACACATTATAACTCATCATCAGGTCATAGTGACGACAACATTCCCAGAGAATTTTGGCGTCTTCTTCTCCTGGACATATTCCGGTTTGTCCAGTATACCATTTATTTAAATGGTGAAAATTGAATTCTTGCCACAATTCCCAGTGATCACCTTTCCCAACCAGTCGTGTCTAGTCTTGTACTCTCTTTTGTGCTAGTTTACTGCATTTCTCTTATCATGTGATTGATGTTTCGTCTCCCCCCACACACACACACACATTATGCACTTTCTATTCTGTGTTCTTATCTATTTTGGCTTTTTATTTATTTCACTCCTTGATGATTTTTCACATCGACGCTAACTGGTGGTCCTTCACTGGAGTCTGTGTGACAACAAGTCCCTCAGGTCTCCAAGACTCTTCTGTATATTCTAGCCGATCCTTATCTCTTCTCTTTTTTTTTTTTGGGAGAGAGGATTTACTTTTTTGACACACCTAGTATCCTGTAAAAAGAATGGAACATTATTTTTCCGAATAGAAGGTGTGTCAAAAAGTCGATAACTTTTGGACACACACACACACACACACACACACACATATATATATATATATATATATATATATAATATATATATATATGCACTTGCAATAAGAAAAATCTTAACAAACCGTCATTTGTCTATTATAAATTTATTTCGACCAGAAATCTATATGAACCTCGTCTCATCAGATATCTTACTCTATAGTCTATTATGTAGTAAGCTATCTGATGAGACTAGCGTCATATTGATTTCTGGTCGAAATAAATTTATGATAGCCAAATGACGGTTTGTTAAGTGTTTTTCTCTTAATGAAAGTGTACATATTTCTCTTTATATAATAAATGTATTGTTTATTATCCAATGATGATTCTTAGTAAGGCTAGCGAAAATATGGAGTTAACACCTCTTGGTAACTGATACCTTCTCACCTATGCGATTTTCAAATCAATTAAATATTTGTGTTTGTACGGTTTTTGGATGTTTGTTTTTTTTAGAAGCATTGTTGAATAAAGTGTATATTATATTTTCGCTTGAAGGCAATTACAACGCATGTATTGCATAAAATTCGAAACTTTTTTTTAATAGAAAATGCACTTGACAAGTGTAATCCCGGCAAAAGATCGCTCGGTGTGAAGAACATCGTACAGACTGTTTCGACTTTATTAAGTCTCATCAGCGATGTATACTAACGACTTCCCTCCGACAGAAATCGAAACCTGTACCACAGCAGGCATAGTCAAAGACCATATTGCCTCGGCCACAGTACACAGCGAAGTTGTTAGTATAGATCGCTGATGAGACTTAATAAAGTCGAAACAGTCTGTACGATGTTCTCCACACCGAGGGATCCTTTGCCGGGGATTACACTTGTCAAGTTCATTTTCGATAATAAAAAAAAAGCATCGAATTTTATGCGATACATGCATTGTAATTGTCTTCAAGCAAAAATATAATATATATTTGTGTTTGTGTTTTTCCTTAATGCTGAATTGTGGTGAATTTTGGGAAGGGATAA
>CM042153.1:2823706-2836206 GCA_023376005.1 Doryteuthis pealeii | reverse complement strand
ATTTGAATTATTTTAAAACAGATCTATTTGATGGGACTCTATCAGGTACTACCACTCCAGGTCAGGGTGGACCCGGGAGTAATGACAATAAAAGACTACTCTACAAACCTAGGATCTCTCTCTCTCTCTCTCTCTCTCTATATATATATATATATATATATATATATATACTATGTGATACTCCTCATCGAACTCTATCAGAAAATCATATTAGTTTGGCACTTTATTTTTGCACAAAATTGCCCATTTTTGCCCTCTCTCAGGGGGATTATCAGGCCTCAAAATTCACCTAAAACTCCGAATTGAGCACTTTTTACACCATCAGTAAATTCAGGGCATTAGAATCCATGAGAGAGGACCCTGGATTAATGACAATAGAAGACTACTCTAAAACCAGGATCTCTAGAACTGTAGCCTCACCATCAGATGCAGTTTAGTGTCATATCTTTGACCCCTCTTTGGGGCGGGGGAAGGGTAGTCCTCTTCATGGGATACAGAGAGTAGACAAAAAAGAATTACTCTATGAAGTGTGTTTGCACTAGGAGTATATCAGATTATCAGCTTGGCTGGTTGGCTGGCTGGTCAGATTTTACGGCATGTCAACCCTTGTTGGGTTATTTCATGCCGAAGATTTTTGTTTTATTCATTCTGGATGTGTATTGAAAAAATTAAAACTCATTTTTTTTCAAACGCATCTTTCTTAACTCATTTTTCTTAATTCATTTTTTTCTCTATTTAACGAATAGATGGGACCCTAACAGGTACTACCACTCCGAATCAGGCTGGACCCGGGAGTAATGGCAATAAAGGTGTGCCCTAGACTACTTAGAGCTCAAGAACTGGGTCTTCTCTATTAGAATGGATTATTAGCATCAAATATACTTTCATCTATATATCTATGTGACAATTATTTGTATTAAGAATAGTTACTTGAAGCTATAATTGTTTACTAAGGATATTTATTGTTAGGTACGTGAAGCCACATCATCATCATCATCGTCGTCGTCGTCATCATTATCATCAGGTCATACCAACCGTACCAATTGTACATCGCCCCTGGCAACCCATGATGCTTAAGGACATAATCTTTGTAAATGAGCAGTCCATGGCATGCACCACTCCACATCGATCCTTACTTAGTCTTGACAGGCGGTCGGTGAGGTCCCCTCCGATTAATCGATTGGTCACGTGAAACCCTAGCACCTATATGATTGTCTCAAACCCTATTACTCTTATGGAAACCCCTTATCCTCTTGATAATATATGTACTAGAAAGCGGTGGGTGAGGGTCTTATTGTCCTGGGTGTGACGTTAAATTCTTATCTGATGGTGAAGTTCCAGTTCTAGCAACCTGAATCCGCACAGAGCTGGTTGAAATAATATTTTGATGGTCGGACTACACTGGTGTGTCCATGTGTAGAAGTCCACAGGAGGACATCATATGAATTAGTCCTTGCTTCTCCAGCATGTCTTGTTCGTCTTACTCGGATGGTTTGTGTGATAAGGGACCAGTGATCGTATAGATGCTTTCTTGTGGGACGCTGTTTCCAATATTTGTTCAAGACTGTTCGCAGCATGCATTGTGCAACTCCCATCAAGATTTGAATGTAATTAATAACCCATCAATAGAAGTCTATGCTCTTTCTATGCGTATAGTGTCATCACTTTCTGTAGATGAGATATTTATACCTAGGCATGGGTACTGGTTAACTAAGTTTTGATGTTTACCATAGAGAATGGAAATTTTTTGTAGGTCGTTCGTTTGGATTTTACGGCATGTCAACCCTTGTTGGGTCATTTCATGCTGAAAACGTTTTGTTTTATTCATTCTTCAGAGGCACTCAATTATTTTGTAAACTCATGTACCATATATATATATATATATATAATGATAGAAAAGTTGCAGAAACACACATATCAAATATCGGACATATTCTGCCAAATAATAACTCAGTATCTGAAAGACAACAGATCAGGATACGTATCGCGTATGTAAGATAAAAAAAAATTTTTTAAAACATAATACATTTTGCGGACCTTCTTCTTTTTATAAAATATTAAATTTTCTCCCGTTGGAACCAGAAGAACATTTTATATATATATATATATATATATATATATATATATATATATATATATATATATATATATATATATATATAATATATATGTTATTATTATTATTATTATTACATATAGGTACAAGTGATAATTTACTTAATATTTCATCCTCAAAATGTGATGTTATCTGATAAAATTAAGTGGGAATTAGCTGTATTCTATAGCTGCAAAACTATATATATATAGTATGCATCAATAAGTTCAAAGTTTATATGTATGTTAGTTGTTTGTTGCGTTTTACGCAATACCAGCCATTTTCGCGTCATTTAATAAAATCATTTTCTATTTAAAAAAAAAAAGGACTCGGGTTGCTCACAGTACCCGCTGTTGCTTAAGTGGTATTGAACAAGCTCATCTTCCACACACCGGGATCTAGTGGGAACCGGTGCTTTCGACGTGACTTAAACGTACTTGATATGTATGCATATCATATGTATGAAACTTCGACAAATGTCAATGGGTTTAATTTCTTACGCAAGGAAGAGTTTACTAACACTTTTCTGTTTTCATGTCAGACGCCATTCTACCGACTGCCCTTTAGCTGATATCTGTATATACCACAGTAAAGCATTAAGGATATTAATTCTAGGAAGGAAAGAATAAGTCAGGAAATTTACTTAATATTTCATCCTCAAAATGTGATGTTATCTGATAAGATTAAGAGGGAATTAACTGTATTCCATAGCTGCAAAACTTACCGAAAAAATTGGAAATAAAAGATTAGATTTGAACTAGACAAGCATGCTGCGTGATGTCCTGAACAAATCCTGGATGCAGCCCTAAAAAAAGCAACTGTACGACCACTTACCACCCATCATACAAACCATGCAACTGAGAAAAACAAGACATTGTTGTAGAATTAAGGACCAACTCATAAATGACGTTCTCCTCTGAACTGCTACTAGTGGATACTTCAGTATAAACCGACATTAATTAACTCTGTACAAATACTGGATATATTGAGGATGACTTTCCTGGACTTTAGAATATCAGCCTCAACTGCCATACCACCAACAGTTGTCACTGATGTCGTAGGTCAACATAAAATAGAAGTCATTACTTTTGAAGCAACCCTTGTAATTATCTACCTTTGTACTTATCTATATTGTTCTTTTATCAGTTTGTTTATGTCAAGCCGTTCGTTTTTTTCCTCCTTGTATCGACACGGCCGTTCTCTAATCTGATAAGCGAATGAGGGTAAATAACGGACTTTGGCTAAAAGAAAAATATTCTCAAAAGGACAAACAAATTCACAAAAAGCAAAACATATTATTATACAAAGGTGTGTAAAAAAATACCAAGTTTAAAGCTGTATTTACCAAGATAGAAATGAAGAAGGAATGGAACCTTTTTTTTCAGAATACATAGTGTGTCAAAAACGTACCAAGTTTAAAGCTGTACTTACTAACTAAGATAGAAGTTGAGAATGAATAGAACGTTATTTTTTTTTGTCCTGCCACGTCTCTCGCCTCTTCTCGCGCATTGAACGAAGCAAACGCCACAGTATCTCTTTGTAGACATGCTGGCTGATTGTCTGGTCCTGTGGCAATAACTCGCAGTGGACGATGCCCCTGACATCGAAGAATGCGATCAACCTGGAACTTTTCTGATATACCACGAATGTTTTTAGTAACTCGTAAAACTCAGTAAACAATTATAGATTCAATAAACTATTCTTATTACAAATACATTCAAATTACAATCAAGTAACGCTGAAAGCACCTGTTCTCGATAGATGATCGAAGTTCAGCAGCGATGAGCCTGTAACACTATTGTGTTATGGGTTGATTGGCGACCTATTAATTAAGTAGTAATTAATTAAAACTACCCTAATTATTAATTATGGGGGTTTGTTAAAATTAAAAGTAAAAATAAGAAAAACAATAATAATAATAATAATTGTTTATATTAAAAATATAAATTCATCTAAGCAAAGAATTTTCACCTAGACAAAGAGATTCCTTAAATTATGGAATTTGATATATATCATCGGAATTTTAAATTTCACAAAATGAAATGATAAATTTAATAAATAAGATTCTCGATAGATGATCGAAGTTCAGCAGCGATGAGCCTGTTTAATAGGGTGACAACTTAAACAATCTGAGTCATTTGTTTATCGAAATGAAATGACCCGAAAAGGGTTGATATGCCGTAAAACACACCAACCAAACCAACCAACCGCTAGATCCCGAAGTCAAGCAGTAATGAGCCATCAATACTTAATTTGGTGACCACTTAAGCCAAAAGCAGGTACTGTAAGCAACCTGTGCCCTTTGTTTATCAAAATGACTTTATTGGTCATTAAACGCCGAAAAGGGTTGATATGCCGTAAAACAAAACAATCCACCAAATCAAATACTTTGTTTTGTTTGTTTTGTTTGTTTTACGGCATATCTACCTCAGTGGGTTATTTAATGCCGATAAAGTTTTGAAATAAATCAATTCTTAATGGATAATACAATTTTGTTTATCAACTCATGTTTTTCTATTTGACCCATAGATGGGACCCTAACAGGTACTACCACTCCGGGTCAGAGTGGACCAGGGAGCAGTCGTGATGAAGGGGTGCTTCACATTCCCCAAACCTCCTCAAATACTTTACAGTTATAGTTGTAAATATACCTATCTAATCTATTAATAAGAGAGATTCATTGTCTCTCTGTCTGTAACCGAAACTACGTCACTGCTTATGTCACAGCCCATCAGGAATTGTGCACGTTTATCAATGAGTGGTTAATTCATATTCAAAATCCTTAATGCGTGCAGAAAGGGTAAGACTCCCAATGGGACCACCTGTTGGCCGTGGGTGGCGACCCGTTTGCTCAAAAGAAGGTGGATGAGCAGTTCATGACATGCAATACTCCACTTTGGCCCTATCTTGGGCTAGACGGGCGGTCGGAGAGGCCCCTCCGATCAATCGACTGGTATGTCAAGCCAGCACCTATATGATTTTCCCAACCCTATTGCCTTATGCAAGCCCCAACCCCTTTTTATCATATGGTGCTAGAAGGCGGTGGCTGCGGGTCTACATGTCCTGGGAATGACGTTATCTGATGGTGAGGTTCCAGTTTGGAGGTTTGGGAATGTGGAGCACCCCTTCATCACCATTGCTCCTGTCCACTTGACCCGGATTGGTAGTACCTGTTAGGTCCCATCTATGGGTTGAATAGAAAATGTGTTTATAAAATTGCCTTATCCATTAGAATTGATTAATTTCAAAACTTTATCGGCATTAAATGACCCACTGAGGTTGATATGCCGTAAAACAAAACAAACCAAACCAAATCAAAATCCTTAATACGTAGAATTATACGATCCAAATGGGTTTTTAAAAAAAGGGTTTTACTAAATACATGTCCGGAATTATGTATTCATTAATCTAAAAAATAATTTGTTTACTCTTCTCATTTTTTTCAATAACAAAAAAGTTTACAAATAAATAAATACTTACGATTTTGTATAAAATGTATGTGTAAAATATTCAAAATAATTATTCAATTGATTTTACTTACTTATGGTACAAACCCTCTGACACTGAATTTTCAACTCCCATCTCCTCAGCAAAATCTTTTCAAAATTAATTTTTACACCACCCGAGGTGTTTTTTTTATTTAGCTAGTACTAATAATTTTCAAACAAATGAATTTGACCCATAAATTGGATCTGCTAAATCACTCAAGTTAAGCAGCAATGTGTCTGTTCAATACATAGTTGGGTGACCATTTAGCAACAGTAAGTAACTTGAATCAAATTTACTTCATTCGGCATTAAAAACTCAAAAAGGGTTAATATGCTTTAAAACCAACAACCAACAAACCAACACATCTATTGATCAAATAAATCTTATCATAATGCAAGATTCAGGATTTTTCTTTCTGTAACCGAATGTCCATCACAGCTTACGTTACAATGTTGCATACCCTTCTCATTACTTACTTCTTACTTCTATTCTTCTTCTGTTCTTCTGGCATTTTAAGTTCTTCTAGCATCTCTTCTAGCGTCTGGGCTTCTCTTGGGGACTTCGTGTCTGGTCTTCTATTGGGGATTTCTCTTTATCAGAAGCCCTGTATCATTGGTAGTTTTTAGATAATAACACAAGACTTCGATTTACTTTGATCATATTTTATTCTCGAAATCCCCCACCAGACTACCTGCGTAGATCGAGTCGGAGCGTGCATAACACGACTCACCACCGTCGTGTTTTCTCGCCGACTGACTAAAATCTATTTCTAATCTAAACCGATTCTCACGGTATCCACTGGAAGGAAGGATCAGGACAGGTCAAGCATTGTCATTTAAATCCTTCAAGGCCATGGGCTGCAGTTCATAACGGCCATTTTGATTTCTACACTATTGCACATAAATATTAGGTATCTAATAATTATGCAACAATACTCTCAGGAAATGCGTAAGTTTATCATTGAGTATTTAATTTATAGTCAAAATCATTAATACATAGAATAAATCTTATTTATTAACAATGCCCCTATAAAAATCTGAATTAGATTTGCTTCAAATATGTTATTAGTGCGTTTAAAATTCTACAATGTGTCTTATATATCACTAAGAAATAAAGGCTTCTGGTGTGGTTAATTTGCATACTGGTTTAAACAAAACCGGGTTTAATAAATAATTACTTGGTATTATTTATCTCTAATAATATTGATTTATTCTCCATCGTATTAAAATCAATCCTATGAATGATTTTATATAGACACCTATCAAATTTATTAAAATAAATGTAGTATTTTTATATGCGTTCTTATTTAATTTCGTAAGTCTTTCTAATTCAATATATTTCATTACATCAAAACTTAAATACTTATCCCCGGGGGCGCATATTCTTGCTAGTCTGTTTAAAAATTATTCTTATTCGATAG
Source organism: Doryteuthis pealeii (assembly GCA_023376005.1). Classification (NCBI taxonomy): domain Eukaryota; kingdom Metazoa; phylum Mollusca; class Cephalopoda; order Myopsida; family Loliginidae; genus Doryteuthis; species Doryteuthis pealeii. Next base: position 2,829,202 of record CM042153.1, on the reverse strand, counting down.
ATCGTGTAAAAGAAAAATCGGTTAAATCGAACTTAACGGACCGAAATTCCACCATTATGTTACCCAACCGAAAGAAGAAAAAAAAAACAGAAATTAGGGGATCAACCGAATTTAATGAAATTTTCAGTGTTGATATATTAATGAATAAAAGATATAATGCACTAGTTCTTTTATTTAAAAACTCTTACATATTTTCAGGTAAATTAATTTGAACCACGTATCTTTGAGGCGTAACACAGATTCTAAAAGATACGTGGTTCAAATTTAACTGACCTGAAAAAATGTAAATGTTTTTAAATAAAATAACTAGTGCATTATATTTTTTTTATTCATAACTATATCAACACTGAAAATTTCATTAAATTCAGCTAATTCAATTTCGACGGGGGGTGACATACGATGGTGGAATTTAGGACTGTTAAGTTTGGTTTAACCGAACAAATTTAGAAACTAAACAAAAAATTAGTTGCGAAGGAACAATGAAGGTACTATGAACCGTAGGGAATGGTATGAATCCTACTCTCCCTCCAGCTATGGGTAAATAGTAGGGCATACTGGGCTCTTTAACCTTGGTTAGGCTGCCAGTCTAGGAGAGGGAAAACTCTGAATTCAAGCCGTTGAACTCCGCTTAAGAAATTGACCTTGTCTCACATCCTGCTCATGCGGAGGGGTTGGTAAATATATATATATACCTTACACTTATAACCAAGAGTCGCAACTGATATATTAAAATAAGTCTTTTTAGTACAGTTTCTATAGTTCGTTATAATTCTTTTGAAATTAATTCATAAACACACACACACACATACACACACTCACTCACACACACATAGACACACACATATAGACACACACACACACACACACATAGACACACACACATAGACACACACAGATACACTGACGAATAATTTTGTTTTTTTTCCTCTTGTTTATTTTCATTACCTCTAGGTAAAAAATAACCTTAAACGTGTTTTATGCCATTAAAATTACTCAGTTAGTCAATCAGTCTTGTAGATCATTGCCGTAATTATTCTAATTTTTTCTGGGTGTCCCAAACTTGCAGCCCTGGGTCAGACAAACTTAACTACTAAATAAACATAGGGGCAAAATTTTGTAGCAATATTTGAAAAACTACTCTTGTAGTGTATGACACTTTGGAGATCATTACTGCAAGATGTTAGCCTTGTACCAGACTAAGCTAAATTAACACCTATACATACTGTTGTAGAGTAGCTAGCGCCCTTTCAGAACTCTACCAGATCACCTGGCTTATAACCTTAAATAGTCTACGATTAAGGACAGTTGATTAATAAGCTGATTAATATCCGGACTGATCCTTCTGCGTTTGGCTATACCGTATTTGACCCTCCTCTATTTCTTGTAAGTTGTCTTGTTAATTGTTTTGTAACTTAGTGTTTTTGGATGTATCCGTTAGCACCGGATACTGGTGCTGAATGAATATATAATAAGCACTCAATTTCTTTTGTATATCATTCCACCTCGACTACAAACAATATGTATGTATATATATATATCCATATATGCATGTCGTCCAGAGGACATCAAATTTAAAAGGGGAGATACTGTAGAGTAGCAAGCACCCCTTTAGCACTCTACAGTATTTGCCTTACTCATACCCTTTGTTACATAATTATTAGATTCCTAATATTTTTACAGTAGTGTAGAAACCAAAATGGCTGTTATAAGTTGCAGCCCACGGCCTTGAAGGATTGAATGACAAGGCTTGACCTCATCCTGATCCATCCGGTGGATACCGTGAGAATCGGTGGAGAAGACCCTCTTCCGGTTTAGATTAGAAAGAGATTTTTTTGTCAGATCGGCCAAAGCCACGACGGTGATAAGTCGTGTTATGCACGGTGCTGACTCAATCTGCGCAGGTAGTCTGGTGGGGATTTCAGAATAAAATATGATCTAAGTTAAATCGAAGTCTTGTGTTATTATCTAAAAACTACCAATGACACCGGGCTTCTGATAAAGAGAAATCCCCAATGGAAGACCAGACACGAAGTTCAGACGAAGTAAGAAAGAGACGCTAGAAGAGCTAGAAGAGATGTCAGAAGAGACGCTGGAAGAAGAATAATAGAAGTAAGAAAGTAAGCAAAGAGAGTATACAACACCCTTAAGGACTTCAACAGATCAGTTATAAGCTGGTTAATATCAGGAGAAATCTTTTTTTTTTAAATCGAAGAAAAAAGAAGAAAAAAAACAACAATAACTTAGGTCGAAAAAACAACACCTGCTTCTAAAAAAAAGCACCTGCTCTTGATTCACACTGACAATTGAAGTTTTATGAAAACCTAGAAGCGGATACCTGGCGTCACCTGGGTAGAGAGATCAGCCCAGAAAAACCTGGTGTATTGATTTGTTAACTTTCGAGGTTTATTAATGCTGGAAATTTTTAAGTAGAATTTCAATGCTATTTCTATGTATATTTTAATTTTTGAATATTTTCGAATATAAATCAAATTTTCCTAATTTTTGCATAAAAGCAAGATATTTAATGCGTATATACAGAGTGATAAAAAAAAACAGACTTTTTTTGAAAGTCAGGCCTGTTTTTTTTTTTTTTTTTTTTTTTTTTGGGGGGGGGGGTCACCATATATATATATATATATATATATATATATATATATATGAGAAGTAATCAAAGAAACAATGTGTTTTGATATGGCTTTATTTAGCCGACAATTTTTGGGAGAATATGTGCTTAATTGAAGTCGTACCTAATTTTGAAAATTAATTAATTGATAATTAATGAATTAGGCGGGCATACCTATTCAAATGTAAGGCTAAACAAATCGAGAAAAATCAATCTCTGTATGTACATTTCAGCCGATTTGTTTAGCCTTACATTTGAATAGGCATGCCCGCCTAATTCATTAATTATCAATTAATTAATTTTCAAAATTAAGTACGACTTCAATTAAGCACATATTCTCCCAATATATATATATATATATATATATATATATATATATATATTATATGAAGATTATTTCATTTCATTCTCTATTTATTGTAAGTTGTCTTAGTATTTTTGCATGTATCCGTTAGCACCAGATACTGGTGTTGAATAAATATATCAAACACTCAATTTCTTCTGCGTATCATTTCACCTCGACGATGCAACACACATATGTGCACTTCTACAGGGTGTCCACAAAGTCTGGGTACATGGAGATTTCACTATTGTATTTATTTATGTAATAGAATTTTATTTTGCAAGGCGCATCAAGTTATGCATTGAAAATAATGGAAATCGTTTTGAAAATATGATTTATTAATATTATAATTAAATATAATTGTTTTATGTTAAAAGTATGAGTTAATCCCCATGTACCCAGACTCTGTAGATCTTTTGGATGCTTGACTTTTTTTTCTAGAGGCAACGAAAGAACTTGAACGAGTAGATCTGCAGAAACAAAAGGCGATCGTGAATTAGCTCCTTGAGACAATCGAAATAGATAAGACGAAAGGAGTACAGTGAGAAGTTGACAGTTGCTTTTGTTTTTTTTTGTTTGTTATTTCATTTTTTGTTTTGTTTTATTTTTGTCTATTTCAAATCATAAAAGGAAAAACCGCTAGTTCATTCCAATTGATGTGCTTATCACGAATTTTATATCTGTCTGTATGTCTTTGTGCGAGTCCGCGCGTTTTTTTTTGTGTTTGTGTGTGTGTTGGGGGGAGTGGGTTCATAAAAACTCTAATAACTAAAGAATAAGACTGAACTACAAAAAAATGATAACAGATAAAAAAAAAACAAAAAAAGAAACAAACAAACAAACAAACAAATATTTTCGAGATGATAAGAAAAACAGATAGCAAGTCAAGATCTGTTCAGTATGCCGACATCTTTACCCCTAATATTACAAATGCCGACAACTTTACCCCTAGATTCATCTCTAACCCCAATATCCTTACCGAACATCTATGCCGCAGGTAGGACGCGACAAATGATCAATGTTTTAAAGCGGAGCAAAGCTGGTTTGAATTCCGAGTTTTCCTTCTCCTAGACTAATTTGCCTCATCATCACCATATCACGCTAGCAGCACGGATATCCATGACTAACTCTCGCCATCCTCCCCTATCATTTATTGCTTTGTGGACCTCTGCGCAGCATCCAGTATCCGCGCAGAGTTGGACTATGTACGTCTTTGCTGGGCGCCCTAATCTGGCTACAACAGAAGAACGTCACTAATGAGTTCATCCTTGCTTCTCCAGCAGTTCCCAGCGTGTCTTGTTCGCCTCACACGAATGGTTTGTGTGATAGGAGGCAGGTGGCCGTACAACTGTTTTCTCGTGGGTCGTTGTTTTCACATCTTGTTTAAGATTGCTTGCAGCATTCTTGTACAGCTCCCATCTAGCTTATTCTGCAGGCAATTCATTTGGGTCCAAGTAGTGCAGCCGTACAGTAGCACTGATACGACTACGGCTTGGAAGAATTTTCGCTTTGACTTGTCAGTGAGCTAACTAGGCTAAATAATCCACTCTGCCCTACTATTTACACATAGAGGTGAGAGCAGAAAATGGATATATAAACCGACAATGTAATTAAGTATAAAATTATTGAGAAAAAAATAGTCAAAGGTGGACTTACAGAAAGCTGACGCTAAAGCGTTTCGGTTTTAATAAAACCATAAACGGGACTTAAGTTGATTAATAATCATAAATCACGAGAAAAGAAATTGGTAAAATGCAAGCAAAAGCTTGTGAGTCTTAGTTTACAATGTTAAAATGGCTCAACGCAGCACTCGAAATACCAGAAAAATGTAAAAATAAAACGTCACGAAATGTTAGCATTCCCGTTTAAATAGTTGATGATGAAATACTAATTCAAGGAATCGATGGTTTTGGAAAGAAATCCGAAAAATTGTTTTTAAAAAAATGAGCCCCGTTGATGGTTTGATTAAAACCGAAACTCTTTAGTGTCGGCTTTCTGTAAGTCAATCTTTGACTTTTTTTTTTCAATAACTTTATACTTAATAGAGGGGAGAGTAAAAATGGACACTTATGTTTCCTAATGGAATTAGCGCGAAGTGAAACACAAACAGCCGCATGCGGGACTTGAGCTAGAGTCACGGAATCCATTTTCCTGCGACGAATATCAAATTATGCCTTATGACAAATACGTGTCATCCCGAAATTGCTGAAAGGAAACTTTCATGAAAATAAAAAAAAAATGACATTCCAAATTCATAAATTCATTTTTAGATAAACAATTGGGTGCTCTTTGCAGAATTTCGTCCCGGTCTCCTGCCTTAAAAAAAACACTAGGCGGTGATAGCTGAAAAAACATCCCAACCTACAAATGAAGTCCCTAGCTGAAGCACCGAAAACCCATCGTTGTGGTATACAAATAAAATAACAAATACCTAAAAAAATGTTTTGATTTTTTATTTGTAATTGATGGTCGAAAAATTTTTTAAATAAAATGAAAATACAAAAAAAATATTTGTTTAACGGATTGAGTG
>CM042153.1:2811206-2818706 GCA_023376005.1 Doryteuthis pealeii | reverse complement strand
GAAGAGTTTCGTTTTCGCCCTCGTAATAACTGTTGAAACGTTTTACTCTCAGAGTTTTTTTTTCTCTAATAATCCAACGAGCCAATCAGAACACGTCTCTTAGAATTCTAAATCTCGATTCCAATATTTCATCACCGGATGACATCTTCTCTATTTAGAGGCTGTTTGACCTCGGGGTCAAACAGCCTCTTTACCCAATGACACATTACATCACAGGTGCCAAAAACTGTAGCTGTTAAGAAGGCAATTCTCTACTTGAATTAATAAAAATGCATTCTAGAAAACATGTTGAGAAATCACGACGATTAGTCAATCCAATGATGATTTTTAAAAATGTAAAGATAAAAATCCTACGAGACTATCGTTATCCGAGAAAAGAAAGCCAAAAAGAGAAATGCAACAACAAATGGAGCGTGTTCGTGCTGCTTACCTGCTCATCACACAGGAATTCACAAGTAGAGAAGTTTAAAAGTCAGAAATTATGCCGCAGATTGTTTTGAAAAGTTTGTGGAAATCTTTGAAACTGATTACTTACCCATTGCAGTTATAGTACAGTGTAAGCCAGTGGTTTTCAAGCATTTGGAGTCAGGTATCCTTTTTATTTCGTGTACCCCCATATGAAGTAACATTAAATCTCGTGAAGTCCCATATGAATTCAATTTGGTAGACTTACCTATAAATAATAAGGAAATCTCGTGGACCCCCATATGAATAAAAAGAAACCGCGTAGACCCTCATATAAATAAAAATTGAATCTCGTGGATCCCCATATGAATAAAAATTAAATCTCGTGGATCCCCATATGAATAAAAATTAAATCTCGTGGATCCCCATATGAATAAAAATTAAATCTCGTGGAACCTCATATAAATAAAAATTACATCTCGTGGATCCCCATATAAATAAAAGGAAACCGCGTAGACCCTCATATAAATAAAAAATTAAATCTCTTGGATCCCCATATGAATAAAAATTAAATTTCGTAGATCCCATATGAATAAAAAATTAAATCTCGTGGATCCCCATATGAATAAAAATTAAATCTCGTGGATCCCTATATGAATAAAAATTAAATCTCGCGGAACCTCATATAAATAAAAATTAAATCTCGTGGATCCCCATATAAATAAAAAGGAAACCGCGTAGACCCTCATATAAATAAAAATTAAATTTCGTGGATCCCCATATGAATAAAAATTAAATCTCGTGGATCCCTATATGAATAAAAATTAAATCTCGTGGATCCCCATATGAATAAAATTAAATCTCGTGGATCCCCATATGAATAAAAATTAAATCTCGTGGATCCCTATATGAATAAAATTAAATTTCGTGGATCCCCATATAAATAAAAATTACATCTCGTGGACCCTCATATAAAAAAAATTAAATTTCGTGGATCCCTATATGAATAAAAATTAAAATCTCGTGGATCCCTATATGAATAAAAATGAAATCTCGTGGATCCCTATATGAATAAAAATTAAATCTCGTGGATCCCTAATGAATAAAAATTAAATCTCGTGGATCCCTATATGAATAAAATTAAATCCGTGGATCCCTATATGAATAAAAATGAAAATCTCGTGGATCCCTATATGAATAAAAAATTAAATCTCGTGGAACCTCATATAAATAAAAAGGAAACCGCGTAGACCCTCATATAAATAAGAATTAAATCTCTTGGATCCCTATACGAATAACAATTAAATCTCGTGGATCCCCATATGAATAAAAATTAAATCTCGTGGAACCTCATATAAATAAAAATTACATCTCGTGGATCCCTATATATGAATAAAAATTAAATCTCGTGGATCCCTATATGAATAAAAATGAAAATCTCGTGAACCTCATATAAATAAAAATTAAATCTCGTGGATCCCCATATGAATAAAAAAAATCTCGTGGATCCCATATGAATAAAAATTAATCTCGTGGATCCTATATGAATAAATTAAATCTCGTGGAACCTCATATAAATAAAAATTAAATCTCGTGGATCCCTATATGAATAAAATTAAATCTCGCGGAACCTCATATAAATAAAAATTAAATCTCGTGGATCCCTATATGAATAAAAATTAAATCTCGCGGAACCTCATATAAATAAAAATTAAATCTCGTGGATCCCCATATAAATAAAAAGGAAACCGCGTAGACCCTCATATAAATAAAAATTAAATCTCGTGGAACCTCATATAAATAAAAATTACATCTCGTGGATCCCCATATAAATAAAAAGGAAACCGCGTAGACCCTCATATAAATAAAAATTAAATCTCGTGGATCCCCATATGAATAAAAATTAAATCTCGTGGATCCCCATATGAATAAAAATTAAATCTCGTGGATCCCTATATGAATAAAAATTAGATCTCGTGGAACCTCATATAAATAAAAATTAAATCTCGTGGATCCCCATATGAATAAAAATTAAATCTCTTGGATCCCCATATGAATAAAAATTAAATCTCGTGGATCCCTATATGAATAAAAATAAAATCTCGTGGATCCCTATATCAATAAAAATTAAATCTCATGGACCCCCATATGAATAAAAAGGAAACCGCGTGGATCCCCATATGAATAAAAATGAAATCTCGTTGAGACCTGTATGAATAAAAATGAAATCTCACGGACCCCCATACGAATAAAAATTAAATCTTGTGAATGCTCATATGAATTAAAATCAAATCACGTAGAGACATATGAGAATAAAATTTAAATCTCATGGACTCCCATATGAATAAAAATGAAATCTTGTAGATTCGCATATATATATATATATATATATATATATATATATACTATTATAATGTAGATTGTGTGTTTTTCTGTATGTAACCGAAACTAAATCTCTACTCAAGTCACAATTCCCTAAGTTATTGACGTCACATTCACCATGAATTTATTTTAATTTTAACCTCAATTATTAATAAAATTGTTTTACATTATTTATACTGTTAACCATATCTACATATTATAATTATATTTATATATACAACAAAATAGCGGTTTACAGTGTGAACGGGAAGGCTAATTTGCATATTCATATTTAAAATGTGATTTTAATAAATATGGGCTTAGTATTATTGATTTCTAATTGTTTGGTTTTATTTTAATGAATATAAGCAAAAATCTCTTCAATGAATCTTAAATGAAATCTATTAACAAGAAAAAATAACTGTCATTTTATTCTTTACTTCCTATTTTAACTAAATACTTAAATTATAAAAAAAATAACAATGAAAGACGGGAGTGATGGAAGAGTAAGTTTCAGTTGTTCTATTTTTCGATTATACTCCCTCTGTTTCAAATCTTTTTATCTGCATTCTTATTTAGTTTCATTAGCCTTTCTAATTTAATACGATATTCTATTACATTAAAACTTAAATACTTGCACCCGGAGGGTGCATATATTTGCTAGTATATATAAATGAAATTCATCAAAAATAATTCATGAAACTCACCTCCAATATTTGCACGGAGTAATGGCATATAGTGAAAGGGTTGTGCTTGATTTGCTAGGAGCAAATTTTTAATTCTTTGTGGTATTTTTCATGAAACATAAAATTCATTTTGCACAACAAGTTAAGATATGTGATGATTAAGATGATTGATTTATTCTAATGAGATGTCAACCTGTCTGGGTTATTTTATGCTAAGAGTTTAAAGAATTGTGAGCGTTTACTATTTCTCTGAGTTTTTGGACACATGGCACGGTGAATGTAGGCGTTGAGTTAATACAGTTTTAAGTGACAGTCATCTCTAGGCTGCAGGTTCAATCCTGGTCAAGGGCAACAGTAACATAGAATAATTAATACAGCTTAACACTTGCACCCACTCATGGTTAATGGAATGAGAACAGTCTACCCCTGTGGATTAAATAAAGGGTTAGGTTCGAAGTTCCGTGAAGGCTCCCGATAAAGACATGAAGGTTCCAGAGTTGACATGAGTGTTCCCGAGTGGAGAATGTTCGCAAGTCGAACAAGAAATACCTCAAGAAGGCCGGACGGCACATCGGTCGAAATGTTCTGCAGATAACAATAAAGATGTGGACAATAGCCAGAATAATTCAAATAATCCAAATGTGTACATATTCACATTTTTGTGTAGTTCTTTAAGAGTTTTCCCGACACAATTATATGATATCTATTAATAATGGAGATTATGTCTCTATTCGTCTGTAACCGAAACTACGTCACTGATTACGTCACATTACCCAAATCCCCATAACATAGAATAAATACACTCAAAATTTGAGCATACAAACTTAGACCATCCTCATTGTTTTTTAACAATATTTAATAAACAGGTGCTCGGCATTATATATTTTTATATAGTTTTATCTGAATATATATCAAAAGTTATCAGAACTAAGTTTCTATTTCGAATTGTTTTATTTTTTAACACCTTTAATAAATTTGATAATTTTAATTACTTCAAATATAAACCCTTTAACATTGCATTTTTAACTTCCTCCCCTCTCAGGCAATATATTTCAAAAAATAATTCTTATACTGCCTTGAGAGTGTTTTTCTTTTTTGTTTTTGCTAGTCTTATTATAATGGAGATTGTGTGTTTTTCTGTCTGTAACCGAAACTATATTACTACTCAAGTCACAGTTACCTTAGTTATTTAGGATTCTTCATGATTTTATTTTTATTTAAACCTCAATTGTTTTACATTATTATAACCATATGTACATGCTAATATCATACAATTGTATTTATATATACAACAAAATAGCGGTTTACAGTGTGAACGGGAAGGCTAATTTGCATATTGATACTAAAAAATTTGATTTTGATAAATACGTGCTTAGTATTATTGATTTTGGATTGTTTGGTTTTATCTTAATGAATATGAGCAAACATCTCGGGAATATATCTTAAAAGAAATCCATTAACAAAAAGAAATAACTGTAATTTTATTCTTTACTTTATGTTTTAGCTATTCAGTTGAATCAGGAAAATTATAGCAACAAATATTTTAAACTGCATTCTCATTTAGTTTCATTAGCCTTTCTAATTTAATATAATATTTTATTACATTAAAACTTAAATACTTGCACTCTGTTTCAAATCTTTTCATCTGCATTCTTATTTAGTTTCATTAGCCTTTTTAATTTGATATAATAGTTTATTACATTAAAACTTAAATACTTGCACTCTGTTTCAAATCTTTTTATCTGCATTCTCATTTAGTTTCATTAGCCTTTCTAATTTAATATAATATTTTATTACATTAAAACTTAAATACTTGCAACCGTAAGGTGAATATATTTGATAGTATATTCAATAGAAATATTTGCAAACATATATATTTGACGCGTAGATGACCCCTAACAGACACTACAACTTTAGATCAGTCTAGATCAGTGGTTGATCATTGTATTGGTAATTGCGGAAAATGCTGTTTCTCATAAATATGTTGTTACAATAAGAAGCAGCATTTTGACCCCCCCCCACACACATACACCTTTGAGATAACTATTGAAACTTCGAAGTCACAGCCAATGTTTTGGGAGGTTTTGATATTTAAATTGAATTTTCATAGGTGTGGTTGGCTGGCTGGCTGGTTGGTTGGTTGGTTGGTTGGTTGGTTGGCTGAATCGTATTCTACAGGGGACAAAATGGTTTTCTCAACGCCAACTGCAGCAGTCTGCACATGCTGCAATGGAGTCTTGAAAATTTACATTATCCGATTTTCTTTGAAAATTACCTGTGTTTTTATAGAAGGGGGGAAATATATGGGGCGAAATAGACCTTCGAATCAACAAGCTCCCGCCGAGGGGGAACCAAAAACAAGCGAGTTCTCCGTCTTCTCACAAGCCAGACCCTCTGTTGGTCAACACATTCTTCGTCTAGCAGCTGGAAAATCCGTCGTCGTAGTCGAAATAATCTTTAGCAGTTCAAAATCACATTTCCTATTTATTTTTGTTTCTGTTCGACTAAAATCCATTTCTTTACTGTAAAGCATTTCGTCGTCGACTGCTTCTGCTGCTGCTCACTGCTGACTGCCCAGTGCTCGACTCACTTGTTATATTATGGGCATATTAGCCAATCATCGGGGCACGTCAGTCGAACCTCGCGTCCGTCCAGTGCCCAAATCGCATTTGTTTTTGCATGCGGGAGGACGCGAGTTTGATCCCGGCAGGCAAGACAATGTCTTGCTCTTTTTCCTTTCTCGTTCACCGTCACAGTTTTTCAAGCAGTTGTAATTGAAAATTCGGAATCGCGTAAGTAACAAGTGGAATGCCCACACGCACAACATTTTGTAACCTACCTACAGTAGTCAGGACGAAGTCTCTGAGAAAAAGATCTAAAGCAAAATTTATCTTTCCATGTTAAATTCATGAATGAGTGGCCTAAGATGCACAAAAACAAATTCAACGAACATATTTATTTTCAAAAACATTATCAAAGAACGCAACAAGAGCAGAAATGTTTAGAGATATTTGTGAAACTGAAGTTTGCCTTTCAAGATATCGTCAATGTTTGGTTTGGAATTGCTACATCCAATCAAAATTATTGGTAAATCCTCGTGGTGAGAAAAAAAAACAGGAAATAGTTTGATTGTAAAAATATACTACCAAACATCAACAGGGGAGAAAAAATTTTTTTGAAAAAAGAAAAGATCAAGAAAATCGTACCAACAAAAAATAATCTATTGGTACAATACTTTGGCCAAAAGAAAAAACAATTTATATGAATATATATATATATATATATATATATATATATATATATATATATATATATATATATATATATATATTCATACAAAACCGCCAGGAGACTAAGGCTAATAAGTGAAAAGTACTCAATACCTAAGTAGAGCAAATAATAAAGATAAATCTAATGAGTCAAACGAACCTACTAAAAGTTTCGCTTAATCCTCTTCAGGGCTAAGATATATATATATATATATATATATATATATATATATATATATATATATATATATATATATATGTTATTAAGTCAATTACGTTGGATGGGTTGATTTCACATATTTCAATTTTTAAAAGGTTTGCTAGCCTACATAAGTTATTCCAAACGTTGGCTGGCCTGATAAAATGCCTTCGCGAGAGGATCTGGCCTGCGGGCCGTAGTTTGGGGACCCCTGACTCAGTGGGAACTGGAGAAATTCCCAAATTGAGCGTCATAATCTGATAACCTCGCGGGTTTTGAATTGGAGGTTTTAAGGATTGTCCAGTCTGTTTCTTTGGGATTTCAACCGATGAGTCAGTGTTCATAGCCTTGTGATGGTCTTGGGGGGGAGAAGGGTTTTTTGAAAAAGTGTCTTATGTATGTGAGTATGTAGGTTTCTAGTTATGATTCAGAGATAATGGCCCAAATAGAGATGCACTAAACGGTGAGATATCTTTGTGGGGGGAAGAAGAATTGTCTTCGATGAAAGCAGAACATGCTGTTAAAATGGGAAATTGAACGATTATGGGTCAAGTTATCAGATTATGAAACTATATCCATT
>CM042153.1:2758706-2806206 GCA_023376005.1 Doryteuthis pealeii | reverse complement strand
AAAAATAGATAAGACTCAACAAAACAGTAAATGTAGAATATGCGGTGGCAGAGACGAGACTGTAAACCATGTATTAAGCGAATGTAGCAAACTAGCACAACGGGAATACAAATCTAGGCACGACTGGCTTGGGAAGGTGATCCACAGGGAATTATGCAAAAAATTAAATTTTGACCATACAACAAAATGGTATATGCATAAACTAGAATCTGTTCTTGAGAATGAAACGCATAAAATTCTCTGGGACTTCGATATAAAGATGTATCACCACAACCCAGCCAGGAGACCAGACCTAGTGTTGATTAACAAAAAATAAGAATAAAGAAAAAAAAGAGAACGTGTCAAATGGTGGAGTTTTCAGATCACAGGATGAAGATAAAAGAAAACGAAAAGATGGACAAATACCTGGACCTTGGAATGGTAAAAAAAAACTTGCAAAAAAGACTGAAGGACCTGGAAATCAGAGGAATAATTGAGACCATCCAGACTACTGCATTGCTGCAATCGGTTGCAATGCTTAAATGCCCAAAGTAAAATAAAAATAAATTAAAACAAAAGAAGTTACATGTTTGTCCTTTTCTGCAAACGTTTCATTAGCGTTCTAGTGGTGTAGATATACAGCAGTACTGATACGGTTACAACTTTATAGTACTTTCAGAAGAGCATCAGGAAAAATTCGAACCGGTTTCGTGAAATTCTTTTTCTCTGCTAGCAACTGTTATGCTACCAATGTTCCAAATACAACCAACGAACATTAGAGTTATAGTGGTGTAGATATACAGCAGTACTGATACGGTTACAACATTACAGTACTTCCACAGCTAAAATTCAAACCGATTTTGCGGATATATTTTTTTTTTCTGTGTTGGCAACCGGGTAATTTTCACCTTTAGTTGTTAAAATTCCTAGCATAAAATTGTGCGTGCGCATTATCTGAAATGAACTTAATTGTTATTAAGAACACATTTTATATTTGTGTGTTAAAGCATGCAGTTGTATTGTTTTCGAAACGGTTCTAAGATTTGTATATTTCGCACGGACACATTCAAAATGGCTACCGTCTTGTTTTAAAGTGAAAGTCAATTGGCTAAATTCCTAACATAAAATTATCTGAAATGAACTTAATTGTTATTAAGAACACATTTTATGATATTTTTGTGTTATAGCATGTAGTTGTATTGTTTTAGAAAAAGTTCATTATATCTATAGCTCAAATAGAGATAATTTTCAACTTTAGTTGTCAAAATTCCCTGCATAGAATTGATTTAAATTGAACTTAATTGTTATTAAGAACACATTTTATGATATTTCTGTGTTAAAGCATGCAGTTGTATTGTTTTCGAAAAAGTTTCTAAGATTTGTTTATTTCGCACGGAGACTTTCAAAATAGCTACCGGCTTGTTTCAAATTGAAAGTCAATGGAGGTTACTCTGATTGCTTTATTTGCTAGGAATTTTAACAACTAACGGTGAAAATTACCGGCAACCGTTATGCTACTGATGTTCCCAACACAACCAACCAAACTTACGATAGACAATAAACGGGGTTTACCATTGAATGGGTGTGTCCCTTCGCTGTCACACAGATGATGCCACAACCATATGGTCAAGTTTTGTTGTATTCTTTATCGGGTTCATTTCTTGCTTTAATAAATCAGCCTTACAATGAGACCTCAGAGCTGCTTCGTCTTTAGTGGGTAACCAAATCACACAGCATTTAACGAAGATACGATTCCGTAAAGAAATTATTTATACCCAATTACAAATCATCGTAAGACGACAAGTTGTACAAGGAGGCTTTTCTCCTGCTTCTTAAATAAATTTTACGTTTCCCCCATCTGGCGTAGAAATCCGCGAAAGAAGAGAAATAAAACACACATTAAACAGGTGCACTAATCTATTAGCGCGGGTTTCCTATAGCTTTACTCCCTACGAGTTGTTTTTATGCGAGTTTTAACTGGTGACCTTTGACTGAAGGCAAAGTGACAGCAAGTCTCCTCAGGGCTCCATTGCTCTTCTAAGTAAAAGTAAGTAAAGTTGGATGAATGTGGAGCTGACGGTTGTGTGGCGCTTTACCTCATCAAGAAAGAATATTCCTGGTCTAGTGCTAGTGAAAAGGAGATAGACTTCCTCGCTCTCCGGTTGATAATAACATTATATTATCAACCGGAGAGCGAGGAAGTCTATCTGCTTTTCACTAGCACTAGACCAGGAATATTCTTTCTAGGTAGACTTCCTCGCTCTCCGGTTGATAATAACATTATATTATTAACCGGAAAGCGATGAAGTTTACCTCTTTTTCGCTAGCACTAGACCAGGAATATTCTTTCTTGATGAGGTTGATAATAACATTATATTATCAACCGGAGAGCGAGGAAGTCTATCTCCTTTTCACTAGCACTAGACCAGGAATATTTTTCCTGACGAGGTGAAGCGCCACACCAACTGTCAGCTCCACATTTTACCGCACAGATCAGCTTACCCAATCTGTGCTACTCATACACTGAGTTGGCGTGGACCGGTATTGAAACAGGAATCTTGAGATTCCTAGGTTCCCCAGTCTCTTTTTCAGTCCTTTGAGGACTGTTCCAAGGGCACCAACTACAATTGGTATCACGGTCACATTTTCAGCTTTCTGGCAATATCCAAAGAATTGTTTATATGTTCAAATTACCGTCAAGTCCCACCGAATGCATTGGTTCCCACTAGATGACCGAAGTTAAGCAGCGATGAGTCTGTTCAATAATTCGGCATTAAAGAACATGGAAGGGTTGATATGCCGTAAAACAATTTATGTCTTCACTCAAGATACTCGGGACCATTCCTAAAATGGACTAGCGAAGAGCTTCGAGAGATGGGCCAGAGGACAAGGAAACTCATGACCATACACAAAGCATTTCACCCGAGAGACGACACAGACAGACTTTATGTGCCAAGGAAAAAGGGAGGAAGGGATCTCACCAACATTAAGGACTGTGTAGATACGACAATCCGAAGACTTGACGAATACGCTAATAAAAGTAAGGAAAGACTAATTGCAGCAGCCAGGAAAAGCAATTGCAACACATTGAAACACAGAAATACATCAAAAACTTTTTAAAAAAAACAGAAATGGAAAGAAAAAAGACTACATGGGTACTTTAAGCGTGAAATTCAAGAGATATCACATCAAAAGACATGGACATGGCTGAGAAAAGGAAACCTCAAAAGAGAAACCGAATCCCTTATAATCGTAGCACAAGACAATGCCATTAGAACAAACTATATAAAGGCAAAAATAGATAAGACGCAGCTGAATAGCAAGTGCAGAATGTGTGGAGATAGAGACGAAACGGTCAATCATATAATAAGCGAATGCAGCAAACTAACACAAAGAGTGTACAAAACTAGGCACGACTCTGCGAGAAAGGTAATCCACTGGGAATTGTACAAGCAATTCAATTTTCACCATAAAACCAAATGGTATATGCACAAACCTAAACCTGTCGTAGAAAACGAGACAAATAAAATTCTCTGGGACTTCGAGGTACAGACGCATCACGTAATACCGGCTAGGAGACCGGACCTAGTATTGATTGACAAGACAAAAGTACCTGTCATCTAGTGGATTTTTGTAGTCCACTGAGTGACGTACCTAGACCATGCCAGAGAACTGAGGAAACTTTGGAACATGAAGGTGAAGGTTGTACCAATTGTAATTGGTGCTCTTGGAACAATCCCCAAAGCTCTGGAAAATAATTTGGGTGAATTGGAAATCAGAAGAAGAATCGGGACCATCCAAACTACAGCACTGTTGGGATCGGCTAGAATGCTCAGAAGAGTCCTGGGGACCTGAGGAGACTTGCTGTCACTCAACCTCCAGTGAATTACCAGCTACGGCAGGTGGGAAAAACTCAATAATAATAATAATAATATATATATATATATATATATATATATATATATATATATATAACGTGATTTCAGGGGGCCATCACCCAAGCAACACTTGTCCCCTTGATTTAAATGGCAGGGCAGGGCAGGGCAGGGCAGGGCATGGCTAGGTCTATTACCCAGTGCCTGAGGCACCCCCAACTTCCGGGGTAATACCGAGGGGCTCCACACAGTTTTTGTGCCTGGCATCTCATGAGCTTCGGTACGTGGGTGGCCCCCACATTAAATGGACCTTTGTGTCTGATCGGCATAAGTGGGTTACGCGGAAAATACCCACACTTCTTCCATCAGTGTTGTAGTGTTTGGATCCCATTGGTTAAAAACGTCAACAGCAGATATGACGTCATCATATGAACTTTTCAGCCTATGAACTTTTCAGCCCACTCCCTTACTTGCGATAATGTAGTTAATCCCGCAGGCTGTTTGATGGTTTGATTTGTTTTGTTTTACGGCATATCAACCTCACTGGGTCATTGAATGCCGATAAAGTTTTGAAATAAATCAATTCTTAATGGATAATACAATTTTTTATAAATACATTTTTCTATTTAACCCATAGATGGGACCCTAACAGGTACTACCACTCCGGCTCAGAGTGGACCAGGGAGCAATGGTGATGAAAGGGTGCTCCACATTCCCCAAACCTCCAAAACTGGAACCTCACCATCAAATAGAGTTTAACGTCATTCCCAGGACATGTAGAACCACAGCCACCACCTTCTAGCACCCATATGATGAAAAGGGGTTGGGGCTTGCCATGAGGGCAATAGGGTTGGGAAAATCATATAGGTTCTAGGGCTTGACATGACCAGCCGATTGATCGGAGGGGGCCTCTCCGACCGCCCGTCTAGCCCAAGATAGGGTCAAAGTGGAGTATTGCATGTCATGAACTGCTCATCCACCTGGACTCTATCATTAAGCATCACGGGTCGCCACCCACGGCCAACAGGTGGCCCCATTAGGGGAGTCTTACCCCTCTGCAGAGGTGCAGTCGGTGCATTCTAACGCCCCAGCCGACAGGGCGGCAGGCTGTTTGAAATATATTCGTTATTCTATTACTATCTTATTATAATGGAGATTGTGTGTTTTTCTGTCTGTAGGAGTCTGTGCAATCTAGTATTATTGATTTCTAACTGTTTGGTTTTATTTTAATGAATATAAGCAAAATCTCTTCAATAAATCTTAAATGAAATCCATTAACAAGATAAAATAACTGTCATTTTATTCTTTACTTCCTCTTTTAACTAAATACTTAAATTAGAAAAAATAACAATGAAAGACGAGAGTGATGGAAGAGTAAATTTCAATTGTGATTATACTCCCTCTGTTTCAAGGTTTCATTAGCATTTCTAATTTGATACAATATTTTATTACATTAAAACTTAAATACTTGCACCCGGAGGGTGCATATATTTGCTAAGCTGTTGTTCCGAGATAGCAGTGTATGTATTGACCAAACATCACGGCTACATTGGGATAGAAGGTCAAGTGTTAAGTGAAGTACAGCTGGTTTCAATTCAGCGTTTTCGTAGCCAGGTGTAATGGTTAGCAAGCTAGCCTCACATACCAATGATAGTGGGTACGATCCTCATTGGCTGCTCTACACACCAGGCCTTGTGTCACAACTAAGCTAAAACGTAGAAAATGATTTCATGTCATTTTTTTACGCAAGCTTACTGAAAAAGTAAGAGCAACCTCATATGAAACGTCCTCCAATAGACTCATAAATATAGATACACCAGTGTGGGCTGACCTGCAAAGACTTAACAAAACGTACACCCCCCCTCAGATTGAAGAGTTAAAAAATATTAAAGTCAATAATCAAGAATAAAGATAGTGAGTTTTCTCTGTAAACAAGTGACATGTGTAAGAGCCGTTGCCAGCGACTTACGGTAGGATCACAGTGATGTGAGAACCACTGTGTGTGGTTTAAAGTAGTAAATAGTTAAGGAACTATAAAAAATATTAAAGTCAATAATCAAGAGTAAATATAGTGAGTTTTCAGTGTAAACAAGTGACACGTGAAAGAGCCGTTGCCAGCTACTTACGGTAGGATCACGGTGATGTAAGGGCCGCTGTGAGTGGTTTAAAGTAGTCAAAGATTTAAGGAACATTAAAAAATATTAAAGTCAATAATCAAGAAATAAAGATAGTGAGTTTTCTGTGTAAACAATGACATGTGCAAGAGCCGCTGAAAGCGACTTACGGTAGGATCACAATGATGTGAGAACCGCTGTGAGTGGTTTAAAGTAGTAAATAGTTAAGGACTATAGAAAAATATTAAAGTCAATAATCAAGAATTAAAAGGTTATACAGTTGATTATTGAGGCAAAAGAGACAATAATTTTGTCCTATGTTAAATGTTTGTTTATGTTGTTTTTTTTCGTTGTTTTTTTTTTTTTTGCTATTATTGTTTGACATTATAATAAAAATTATTTTGGGCAAAAGTGCACTTTCATTTAAATCCATCATTTCATCTCTTCTTGAAAAAAACACATGAAAAGTCCATTAAATATTAAAATATGTATTATTTGGGGTTTACAGGCTATTGTCCTTATCTTTATTGTTATATACACAACATTTCGGCCGATGTGCCCTCCGGCCTTCTTCAAGAGTTTCTTGTAGAAGTCGAGAACATTCTCGGACTCAGAAACCTTTTCTTTGAACTCAGGAACCTCTTTGTCGAACTGGGGACCCTTCATTTCGTAATCGGGAACCTTCGCAGAACTTCGAACCGAACCTTTTATTCAATCTACTGGATAGACTGTTCTCATTCTGTTAACTATGACCGGGTACAATTGTTAATCTATGTTAAGTATTCTATTTTAGGTTACAGGTTCAATCCTGGCCCTTGGCAACCTAGACATGATTGTCACTTAGAACTGTTCCTGAGTTCGACGAGAAACTCCCGAGGAAGACCGGTGGGCAACACGACCAAAATGTTGTGTATATAATAATAAAGATGAGGGTAATATTAGTATTATCTGCGTTATTCGGACTATTGTCCCCATCTTCATTGTTATTTGTACAGTGTTTCGGCCGATATGCCCTCCGGCCTTCTTCAGGTATTTCTTGTCGGACTCGGGAACCTTCTCGGACTTGGGAACCTTCTTTTCGAACTCGGGAACTTCAAGCCTCGTCTCGAATATTCAGAGAGATAAGGGTAATAGTCCGAATAACTCAAATGATACAATTATCAAGCTTCAACTAATTAATTCAGAGAAACATTGAGGTATTTCAGTTTTACAAACGGGACCCTTGGAACTTCCACGAAACAAAATTAAAGAAACTCAAGAGGAGCTAATTAAGTCAGAAAGGATGATTCATTACTTATTAATCCAACTGTTGTCTTTGCAATAAATAATACAAAAATATACAATTACAATCGATATAATACTGTACAAATTCAATCGAAAAAAAAAACATAAAAAAAACCGGGTTGTAAAATATCTATATTGGTTTGTCTAAAAAATCGGGGGATTTTTGTCTTTAAAATATCTACATTAAATTGCCCACAAAAAGTGACAAAAATATGATTCGGAAAATATATAAGTTGAACCGTAAATTCGCCTAATGCTGACTCGCCAAAAGATAGCGTAAATCGGGACAGGCGGCCGAGATGACATAAGATCAAAATTACTTGCGTAATTCACAATTTCAATATTCTAAATAAAACAAACATGCAACTTTTTTTTTCAATTTGTTGAGGTTGGATATTCATCCGAGTGTTGCATAGTGGAAATAATGCGTGAAATAACAGAATTTACAATAGGTACAAGTTAAAGTGAGGAGATGGACACACAAGGTAAAAATAGAGAATGTCAGGAGACGTTAACACACGAGGTAAATCAACAATGATTTATTACGAACTGATTATTTTTTTACAAGTAAGTTAAAAAAGCGGGAAATAGCTTGGGCGGAAGTGGGCGGAGTTTGAGCTCCTGTTGATGTCACATCAAATATATTTATTAATAGAAATATGAACTTATAAAAATTTTAACACAATTCATTTTAATTATCCGTTGGGCATTTTAAGCGACGCAAGAGCATTTTGAATGTTTCATTTTTAAAATTGGGTGATATAAAATGGGTCAAACAAGAAATATGTGATTAAGCAACACCAGGTAATCTGTATTCACATTTTTTTCATTACATCTTGGACGATTTGGACGGTCTCATTTCTAACCCGAGTGGGTTGCAGGACGATAATGCACGGATGATTTGGGAGCAAGTGAATTTATATAAAGTAAAGTTAAAGTAAAATCGTCGGGGTGGCCTAAAGTCAGTATCAGCCAGACAGCGAGGGAGTCTACCCCGTTTTCACTAGCGCTAGACCAAGGAGTTTGTTTTTAGCGTCTGAGGTGGCGCACCACACCTACCAACAGCTACTCACTTTAGCAATTTTACAGATCCCTGTGCTACTCATAGGCTGAGTTGACGAGGGTCGGTTTCGAACTAGGAACCTTGTGGTTCCCAGGCGGACGCTCTATCGACTGAGTGATAAATGTCAAATAATTCTGAGAATAACTGTAAGACATCTACGGAAACATATACGTGTTCGAATATTAGGTTATTTGGTAACACTGACGATCTTTTGAGTCAGAGATGGTCATATCCTTCTATTAAAGCGGATATGTATTTTAATGTCAAAATTACATCTTATGACGTAATGAAAACAATTAAAAAACAAAAACAAAAGCAAAACAAATATTTCCGGTTATCAATTTACTTGAAGTTTTTAAAATACAGTCAGTAATGCTGATAGCTTTTTGATTTACTGCGTCCTTAGACGCACATATTTACTCTGAATGAATCACCGGGAAAATTTATTGGTCCCAACTAAAACCGTCTAACTCCTACCATGTAACCTATCCTGTGTAATTCGTTTCTAAGAAACTATTGAAATGTATTTACAGTTAGGTTGAAATGGCGAGGGAAGAAAAAAAGAACACTGGGACGCATGGGTACGATTTTACTGCGTCCTTTTAGAATTTTGTGCGTCAGGGACGCAGGACACATACCTATCAGCATCTCTGTACAGTTATATTATTTATCTGAACTAGCAAATATATGCACCCTCCGGGTGCAAGTATTTAAGTTTTAATGTAATAAAATATTGTATTAAATTAGAAAGGCTAATGAAACTAAATAAGAATACAGATAAAAAGATTTGAAACAGAGGGAGTATAATAAAAAATGGAACAACTGAAACTTACTCTTCCATCACTCTCGTCTTTCATTGTTATTTTTTCTAATTTAAGAATTTAGTTATAAGAGGAAGTAAAGAATAAGATGACAGTTATTTTATCTTGTTAATGGATTTCATTTAAGATTCATTGAAGAGATTTTTGCTTATATTCATTAAAATAAAACCAAACAATTAGAAATCAATAATACTAAGCACATATCTATTAAATTCGATTTTTTAATATCAATATGCAAATTAGCCTTCCGTTTACACTATTTTGTTGTATATATAAATATAATTGCATGTTGTCAGTATGTAGACATAGTTAACAGTATTAATAATGTAAGACAATTTTATTAATAATTGAGGTTTAGATAAAAATAAAATCATGGAGAATGTGATGTCAATAACTAAGAGAATTGTGACTTGAGTAGGAATATAGTTTCGGTTACAGACAGAAAAACACACAATCTCCATTATAATAGGATGTTTTAGATGAGGCGTGTTACGAATTTTGCCGCCAATTTTAGGCTGCAGGTGAGAGCACTCTACAGTGGAAATCTCTTACTTCGGGGTCGGGTGTACGCGCCCTCCCCGGGTTAAAATCACGAGCGTCGATCCCAGGGGGGGGATCCCCCCAGGCAACACCTGCCCCTTCGATTTAAAGGTGCAGGGCTGGGTTTATTGCCCAGTGCCTGAGGCGCACCCTTGAGGGGGAATGCCGAGGGGATAGACACAATTTTTAAACCCGCCACCAATGAGTCTCGGCTTGTAGGTGGTCCCACGTTAATAGGGTCTTGTGCCTAACCTAGTACAAGTGGGGTATGAGGATAATACTCCCTGAAAGCACCAGTTCCCACTAGATCATCAAAGTTAAGCAGCAATGAGACTGTTCAATACTTAATTAATAACTACGTGCAAATTACAAGTATTAGACTATTCTATATTTAAGAGGTGTGTGCAAAAAAAATCTCTTAAGAGATTATACAAAAATATTAAATATGCTCATACAATGAACGTGATTCCTTAACCAATACGAATAAAACTAGATTGATCGACATGCCGTTGTCTGCTATAAACAGCTAATCAGTCGTATGGAAATCCGATCTCACTGACGAGCCGTATCAATGCTATTATTCCAGGCCGTATCAATGCTATTGTACGGTTGCACCACGTGGGCCATAACGAAACAACTCGAGAATAATCTAGATGGGACCTGCACAAGTAAACAAAACATGGAAACACAAACCCACGATAAAAAAAACAGCTGCTACCCTCCTATTAAACAGATCATCTGAGTAAGACGATCAAGACATGCTGGGCACTGCTAGAGAAGTGAGGACGAGTTCATTAGGGATGTTCTCCTGTGGAAGCCATCACATGAGAACGCCGGTGTGGGCCGTCCAGCAAAGATGTAAATTGGCCAGCTCTGTGTGGATAATGGATGCTGGTTAGAGGACCATTCGGGGCAATGAGTGATAGGGACGGTTGGCAAGAGATTGTCATGGATATCAATGGGTTAAATGTATCATAAAATGAGTTTTAAAAAATGTGTTTCAAAAATATCAATACATAATAAAAATAAATAAAACAAAGATGAATGTGCCTAACCTAGTATAAGTGGGATACGAGGATTATACTCTTCGTGAAGAATCCTTGGTTGTTCCTGAGCGTTAGGTAGAATCTTTTGATTGATCAGAGTCCGTTCGTCCGTATCGAATACCAGCAACTGAAAGGCTTTCAAGATCGGCGATTGAATAGTTAACCAACCACGTATTCGAGCATGTTGATTTTGCTGGCTTTAATCCACGCGCACACGCTGAATCTATAAGTTTAAGTGGTGGGACACAGCACACCTTATATGCGAAATAATCCAACAACGCTTGATAAATTGTACTATTTCGATTATTCAAACTATTGTTCTCTTTATTGTTATCTGCACAACGTTTTGGCCGATCTGCCATCCGGCCATCTTGAGGTGTTATTTCTGGTCGGATTCGGTAATCTATTTGAACTCGGGAACCCCCTCCTCTTTCTATTTTTAGTAAAATAAGACATTAGGTTTATAAGTTCCCAAACTTCACTCTGAATTGTCCAATTGGACACATGGCGTTGGGATATAGGCGTTGTGTCAATACAGTTCTAAGTGTCAGTTACAGAGTTCGATTCTCGCTGTATGCCTCATAGTGGCGAGCTGGTGTCTCATTCTACCTGTGGCGAAAGGATTGGGTAAAAAAGAGCATCACATTGTGGTAAGTTAGCAAGCTAGTCTCGCCGATCATTTACTCTAGAATAGTGAATCTTATCCTTGCAGGATGCTCCACACTGGCGACCTTGTATCACATCTTACCTGTGGCGGCCGGGTTGGATAAAAAAATAAGCGTCTGATCGAGGTGAAATTGTTAGCAAGCTAGTCTAACAGATTAATTGCTATAGAAGGATGAGTTATATCCTCACTGTATGCCCAATTCCTTCAATCTGCTGTCCCATGACAAACTGGTTGGATAAGGAAAAGAGAATCCTGCCATGGTTGCAAGGTTGTTTCGCCGATCAATTAATACTGAATAACGAGTTTGATCCTCGTTGTATGTTACCCATTTGCGACCTTGTGTCACATCTTACCTGGGGCGAACAGGTTGGATAAATATCTATACACAAAATAGTATTTTAAGAAATGTAACCCTCAACCAGTGAGTAGTATGAAACAATTCTATTTTTCTAAAGGCTAGTAATTCCTTGCCTATTGATAGAAAATACAACCGTTTATTCAGTTTCTTTTTTACCCTACAAAAATTAAACTCTAAAAAGAATCTAAGAATTCAAAATGTAATTTTTTTCGTATCAAAATTTACGTTTCGATTTACATTTAAAAACGTTTTTGAAAAAAAAAAGTTACCACTTTGTTTTGAAACATTTTCATGGCTTGTTTTAGTTCGCCATAAATTTCAATATTAAAAAAAAAATTAATAAATTACAAAACAAAAATCCAATAGAAATTTGTGGTATATTTAAACACAAAAAAATTTACGTAATTCAAATTTGAATTATCATTTTTTTCTAAATTTGTGACGTCATCAATTTATGACCTCTTTGTCTCTGACGGAATATTTCTAAGTTTTTTTTTCTAATCTATCTATTAATAATGGAGATTCGCTTCCGGTTTTTGTCTGTAACAAAAATTACGTCACTGCTTACATCACATTACCCAAATTCGTCATAACATAGAATAACATTTATTCTACGATTTTTGGCATGTTCAAATTTTGAATGGATTTATTGAATAAATACACTCAAAATTTGAACATGCAACATTAGACCGGCCTCATTGATTTTTAAAACAAGTTTTAATAAATACATGACTGGTATTATATATCTATATATAGTTTGTTTTATTTTAATACATATTTAAAGTTTACATTTCAAATTGTTTTATTTTTCAATCCTTTAATGAATTTGATGATTTTACTTACTTAGGGTACAAACTCGCTGACATTGAGTTTTTTATTCCACCCCTCAGGCAATATATTTCAAAAATCCATTTTTACATCGCTCGGAGGGCATTTTTTTATTTTGTACTAGTTAATTTAATTTATTTTTCGTTTTCAGGGTACCGGGATATTGAAAAATTCCATGTACATGAACAGAGGCACGCACATGTAACGGTTATCGATGTAGAAAATGGATTCGGTGACACAAGTTTAAATCATGGACGAGGCCATTTGCATTTCACTTCGCACTAACGTCCTTAACAAAGTATGGATCCAGGTATCCAATTCTAGTGAGAATCTGGATCTCTGTGGGCTTGGTTAAATAAATCAATTGGGCTTTATTTATCAAATTGTATCATTTAATAAGTAAAAATAAAAAAAGTTTTACTGAGAGGATTAGTATATATATATATATATATATATATATATATAGTAGTAAGTAAAGTCGTCGGGGCGGCCTAAAGTCGGTATCAGCCAGTCAGCGAGGGAGTCTATCCCCTTTTCAATAGCGCTAGACCAAGGAGATTGTTTTGGCATCTGAGGTGGAGCGCCACACCTACCATCAGCTCCTTACTTTACCGCACAGATCCCTGTGCTACTCATACGCTGAGTTGGCGAGGACCAGTATCGAACTAGGAACCTTGTGGTTTCTAGCCGAACGCTCTACCGACTGAGCTAACCCGGCCCCATATATATATAAATTGTAAGGGTTTTACGTATGCATCCCCTATTTGATGTCAAGGTTATAAAAATAAATGTACTGGATTTTTTTTAAGCATTAAAGAGTGGTGCAATTAATAATTCGAATGGATTAATACTAAAGAAATACAGTTGACTTTCGTCCTGACCTGTTGTGTATTAATTAGAAATTTATATATATTAGCAATTAGTCAGTCAATGGCTCCCGGTTCAGAAAATATGGTAGCTAATTTAATAGATTTATAGAATGTAATTTTAAAAAATTAATTAACTAAAATCAAAACTAATAAGTGGTTTTGTGCTTTAACTACATGAAGTTTAGTGGCATATAAAGAAATTGTTATAAGGGATTGTATGTATATATATATATATATATATATGTGTGTGTGTGTGTGTGTGTTTGTGTGTGTGTGTGTGTGTGTGTGTGTGTGTGTGTGTAAAGAGAACATGATATAGGTATTTTGTCAGCAATGCCCTACCGTAATTTGAAAACAATTCACCCCGAACCAGAAGAGGTCTGTGAAGACATTTCCTTCGTGGGATGGAAAAAGTTTTGAGTGTTCTTAGCTAAATCTGACACGATGAAGAAGGGTTGCCGAGGGCGTTGGGTGGTGTGGGTAATACGTAATTGGCGAAATACTCACAGGGTCTGTTCTGTATTTCTCGATTTGAGCCGCCGCTGCTGAGACTCGTCCCGGTCCACCCAACGCTGTTGAAGAACGTACGAGCAGAAGAAGTCAAGGGAAAAGGAGGAAAAAGAAGAAGAAGAAAAAAAGGAAGAAGAGGAAGAAGGGGAAGAAATAGTAAAAGAAAAGAGTAAAAACAAAAAAAGGAAGAAAAAAATGTATGAAAGGTCATTGATAAGGATAGAAATCGTCTAAATCAGGATGAAAGTAAGAGAGCAGATGCCAATTTGATGACTAACATTTAATGCAGACTTAGAGCAGCCCTATTCAATTCACTTGAACTGAGTACGTATATATATATATATATACTAGCAAATATATGCACCCTCCGGGTGCAAGTATTTAAGTTTTAATATAATAAAATATCATATTAAATTAGAAAGGCTAATGAAACTGAATAAGAATGTAGATAAAAAGATTTGGAACAGAGGGAGTAAGATTGAAAAATAGAACAACTTTGAAACTATTCCATCATTTTCCCTTACTCCCGTCTTTCATTGTTAAATTTTCCTAATTTAACTGTTTAGTTAAAATAGGAAGTAAAGAATAATATTAGTTATTTCTTCTTGTTAAGGGATTTCTTTTAAGATTTATTGAAGAGATTTTTGCTCATATTCATTAAGATAAAACCAAATAATTAGAAATCAATAATACTAAGCACATATTTATTAAAATCAAATTTTTAATATCAATATGCAAATTAACTTTCCCATTCACACTACAAACTGCTATTTTGTTGTATATATAAATACAATTGCATATTGTTAGTATGTAGATATGGTCAACAGTATTAATAAACTAAAAACAATTTTATTAATAATTGAGGTTTAAATGAAAATAAAATCATGGAGAATGTGACGTAAATAACAAAGGGAATTGTTACTTGAGTAGTAATATAGTTTCGGTTACAGACAGAAAAACACACAATCTCCATTATAATAAGATATATATATATATATATATATATATACTAGCAAATATATGCACCCTCCGGGTGCAAGTATTTAAGTTTTAATGTAATGAAATATCGTATTAAATTAGAGGCAGACAAAAAGATATGTAACAGAGTGGGGGTATAATAGAAAAATAGAAATGAAACTTACTCTTCCATCACTCCCGTCTTTCATTGCTGAATTTTACTTATTTAACAATTTAGTTAAATTAGGAAATAAAGAATAAAATGACAGTTATTTTTTCTTGTTAATGGATTTCATTTAAGATTCATTGAAGAGATTTTTGCTTATATTCATTAAAATGAAACCAAACAGTTAGAAATCAATAATACTAAGCACATATTTAATAAAATCACATTTTTAATATCAATATGCAAATTAGCCTTCCCATCCTTTTTAAAGTATTTAAAGTTTTTTTACTCCTTTAATAGATTTGATGATTTTACTTTCTTATGGTTGTTACAGTAATTGCAAATGGATATCTGCCCATATCAGTGATTAAGTAGTCAACGCGCCACACAGTAGGACTGTTGATTGGCTGATGTTAAAACCACGTGACCTCGTACAGTCTATGAATTCAAGTGGTGCATTGTAGCACACCTTATATCCTCAAAATAATCCAACAATGGTAAAAACTCTCACACATTGAATTTTTAACTCCCACCCTCTCAGACAATAACTTTCAAAAACTAATTTTACACCGCCCGGAGGTGTGTTTTTTGCTAGTATGTATGCGGATCTGCTGAAAAGTTGATGGGCTAACTAAGATTCTCTCTTGGAATGTGAATTTCTACCAGAGGTGTCGCAAAACCAATGACCCAATAAATCAATGTGGATGAGCAGTTCATGACTTGCAATATTCCATTTTGGCCCTATCTTGGGCTAGACGGGCGGTCGGAGAGCCCTCAGATTAATCGGCTGGCCACGTCAAGCCCTAGCATCTATATGATTGCCCCAACCATATAGCCCTCATGGCAATCCCCAACACTTTTTATCATATGGGTGCTAGAAGGCGGTGTCTGTGGGTCTACACGTCCTGGGAATGACGTTAAACTCTATCTGACGGTGAGGTTCCAGTTTTTGAGGTTTGGGGAATGTGGAGCACCCCTTCATCACCATTCCTCCCTGGTCCACTCTGACCCGTAGTGGTAGTACCTGTTAGGGTCCCATTTTTGGGTCGAATAGAAAAATATGAGTTTATAAATAAAATTGTATTATGCATTAAGAATTAATTTATTTCACAACTTTATCGGCATTAAATAACCCACTAAGTTTGACATGCCGTAAAACAAAACAAACCAAACCAAACCAATAAATAAAAAATGAATGAGCCATAGCGTAATTACTCTGATCATATCTATCTATCTATCTATCTATCTATCTATCTATCTTCTTTTTATATCTAGCTATCTAGCTATCTCTCTGATTATGACCACATCGACATATGTATTTTGGAGATGTAGGACTTGATAGGACACCATCTATGATCATTGGCATTTCAGTCTCGGAAGACTATAATATAGTTTTTGTATCTTTGAAGTTACAGTGCCTCCTGTGACTGTGAAGTTTGAAAAACATTCTCGACCACAGATGTTGCATGTAAAGGCTGTGCCTGAAGATGTTGGTGTGTCGGTGTCTTGTTGCCGCTGCTTTTTTCTAGACCTTTTAGCTTCATGGTGTTGCGTCAGGGTGACATCAGGCATGAACAGTCCGCTACGGAGAGCCTGCTCTCCATCTATGAAATAAATCACATTTCGGTATTAAATAACCCATAAGGAGTTGATATGCTGTTAAACAAAACATATGGTTTCAAGTAGACCTATCCTAAATTACAAACCATTCTTTTGAGAACAATTCAGTCTCGCCTATTTTAAAAACTCTGGATATTTTGTAAACGCAACAAAAAACAAGGAAATGGTGGCAATCCTTGAAATCAAAACCTTTTCGTTGAATACATAGAATTTATTATATTTTATTATGATGGAGATTGTGTGTTTTTCTGTCTGTAACCGAAACTATATTACTACTCAAGTCAAAGTTCCTTTAGTTATTTACGTCACATTCTTGATTATTTTATTTTTTTAAACCTCAATTATTAATAAAATTGTTTTATATTAGTAATACTGTTGACAATATCTACATGCAATTGTATTTATTATACAACAAAATAGTGAGAAGGTGCCCGGGAACGTTGTACGGATAACAATGAAGATGAGGACAATAGTCCGAATAACGCAGATAATACTTATCTCTGTACGGTTCGGCATTTACCTTAACCTCCCACTGTTATATACTTGTTCCTCATCCAGTAAATAAACAAGGAGAGATTCCTCTCGGGTATATAATAGAGAGGGACAGACTGTTTAGAAATGTTAACTCTTGATAGGTGTGTAGCGTAATTATTATGGTCTACGGGGAATTTGGGGATTGAAAACAAAACGGTAATCGGATTTCTGGAGAAAGAGAAGAAAAAGAAATAAGAACAAAGGTTAAAGTTTGGAAGGGGAAACACTCAACGGGGGACCAGCAATTGACCGACGAATGACCATAGAACTAGATTTAAAAATAAAAACGGAAGCTCTGGGTTTTGACCGGAAGCAGATGTGACCTTTCCCCACCCCCGGAACTAAAAATGGAAAAAGAGAAAAAAGGGTTAGTCAAAAAGTAATGCCATATTGTTTAGAACAGGTATAATTACCAGTTCACTACAGATTACTCACCAGATTTAGCGTCTTCAAACTATCATTACTTCGGCCGTATGAAAGAAAGTTTGAGAGACAAACATTATTCCAGTGACGAGGAAGTGAAATCTGTAGTGAAGAAGTGGCTCAAAGAACAGTTATCAGAATTTTACGGGGCAAGGATTTACTCTGATGAAGGTCGAATTTTCTTTGTGTACGGAACATTTCTACATTTTCTCTATTATTATTATTATTATTATTATTATTATTATTATTATTATTATTATTTCATTTCATTTGGTTATCTAAAAATGATAATAGTTTGAGTAATGTACACATGGATAAACTCCTGACCGAAACACGTGTAAGTAAAATGGATTAAAATATTTTATATTATCCATTCTATACTTTCTTTCCTTTATTCATTTTTTCAACATACCGTGGGATTCACTTCCAGTTTCATTTTTACACACACACACACACACACACACACTATATATATATATATATATATATATATATATGTGTGTGTGTGTGTGTGTGTGTGTATATAATATATATATATATATATATATATATATATATATTGTATATGTATAAGTATTAACTTACCGGTGGGTATAAGAACGATCGTTGGAAGCGCACAAATATCCAGAGGTTAAGGTTGAGGAAAAACAAATACAAAGTGCTCAATACAATGTAGAGCATAAATTTATTTAAGAATGGAAATTATATATATATATATATATGTAGATAAAGGAAGCATTATTAATAATATAAATCCATTTTCGTAATAACTGAGATTTTAATAAAAATAAAATCATGGAGAATGCGACGTAAATAACTAAGGGAATTGGGATATTAGTGGTGACATGCAGACCATAATCTCCAATATAATTACATTTCTATGATACATGGTTAAAAATGTTGGCCACCCAATGTAAATTGGAGGCGTTCAAGTTTACCGGTTTTCGTCAAGGTAAATGGACACGGGGACCAGCGTTCAAATCCCGCAAGAGACTGTTTGTATTACTCATAGTACTGAGGCCTTTTTTTTACATAGGGCTAATGCTATCTAGTAATTCTCCCTTCAGCTAGGGAAGGGATCACCAAAATTTTTCACGGTGGGCCGGATAATTGAAAATAATAACGAGGGCGGGCCACATAATTATTGTGTTCAATACTTGCTAGCCAGAAATGCGTGTACACCTCTGTAACTCATTCTTGAGTAAATAAAAATTATTTGAGGTGAGTGCAAGGATGTACCCACATCAAATATCTACTTGCTAGCCAGAACAAAATTATTTCTTTCAGAGCAAATCGCTTCAAATTAAACATTCTGATCAATTGTAATATTATTAAAATCTTATATTGAAAATATAGGATTTGCTCTTTCCAAAAATGTTTGTCTCACAACTTATGATCTATTCGTTGCTTCACTGTAGCTCTTTGAAAATTACCTCAAGCAGTCGTAACAAGTGAAAATTCGGGATCGCGTAAGTTACAAGTGAAATGCTCGCATGCACGAAATTTTGTAACCTGCCTACAGTAGTCAAGTCCATGAAGATTTACGAAGCTTAACTTGATATTTAAATTTAAATGCTATCAGAACGTCTCACCTACCGTACTAAAGGAAATTATCTCCCCCTGCTGCTAGGGGGCGATCGCCAATATCGTATGTTGGCGCCAATACCAAAAACTTCACTTATCGCATAGCAGTACTGGAAGAAAGACGTAAAAACTAAAAGCTCTCATCACCAAGCCCAAAACAGGGCCCACTTATCACATAACTCTACAACTAGCTCACTTCTAAGGCATTGTATCAGCATACGTTAAAAGGCGGGTACAATAGCACACTTACTGAAGGACGAGAACTACCGAGACGAAGCGTCTCATCAACATTTCCTACCGACGAACAGAATACCCCTGTTATCACCATTACTCCAAGAACTGTGCTCAACTCACAGATAAGTCTTGTAGCAAATACCAATAAAATTTACAAAAACATTTATGTAATTTTTGTCAATACAAGTGTCTGCATTTACTTTCGTGTTTGATCCTTCTTTGTACGACAATTTGCCTACAACTACGAAGAAATAAGAGCTCCTTCGAAACCCGTAAATACTCTTATTTTGCAAATTTATTGGTATATATATTATGTGAATACATACTACAGTTTTATCAAAAGGTCATATATATTTCAATCTCTAAATCTAATATAATATGTAAACAAAAATCAGACATTACTATTTTCATTACATGCTAAATCCTGACTCAAATTTAATAGGGAACTCCAATTCCTGACACAATTAATATTTGAATTAACTTTACAAAAAATAGTTACTTGCTTAAAATGTGTACAAAATAATAAAAAAGAAGGCTGACTTCAAAAAGTTTGTTCATGTATTTTAATTCAATGACTCTTTCTGTTTCTGGCTTATGAATTCTTCAAAACGTGGAATTATGAAGCGGATAGCAACACGTATGTCTGCTTCTAACACCCCCTGGAATGATGCTTGCCTCGCAGGGGATGAGAGCACCCCTGGTTGGGAATCCCTGGTCTAGACCATGGGTACTATAATTGAACAGGAACTCAATGAATTACTGGTGGACAAGAGAGTGGCTCGTTTACAATGACTCTTTGCTAGGCGCCATGTCTACGTTGGCAGATATCAGACAATACGCTTTGAGAAAATCACCGCCTCATTATGTATCATCAAGTCAGACAAGAGAAGAATAGAAAAAGGAGGAAAGAACTAAATAAGAAGAGTGACAGAGAGAGAGAGAGAGAGAGAGAGAGAGAGAGAGAGACAGAGAGACAGAGACAGAGACAGAGACAGAAAGTGAGAGAGAGAGACAGACAGAGACAGAGAGAGGAAGAGAGCTGTTTGAAATTGTTTGTGTGTTTATGAATGAATGTATTTGTGTGAATTACTGAGATAGATAGATGAAGAGAGAGAGAGAGAGAGAGAGAGAGAGAGAGAGAGAGAGAGGGGGGGCAGAGGGAGAGAGATAGAGATGCCGAAAGTGACTAAAAAGCAAATACAGACCTGAAGAAAAATGGGGTTCTCTGTTCTGTGTCTTTCTCTCCGATAACAAGACCCTCTTAACCACTATATTTATTCAATCGACAAGAAAGGAACAGATAGATAAACAAATAAAACGACGCCAAACTAAATCAAATAATTAATAATAATAATAATAATAATAATAATAATAATAATAACAATAATAATAGTCAGTTCTGTTAATAGCAACAGCTTATCTATTCGGCTATTGTCCCTTAACCATGATTACTAAATTTGGACTGTTGCCGACCAAAAATACTTTTCTGTTGACCATTTACATTCATTCCATATCTGTGTGTTGAATTCCTGCTGGTCACATGTGTTTAAGTCGGCCATATTGAACTGAGCCTCGTTCTGGAGTGAAAGAACGAGTTTTCTTCTGTAGCGAGTGACGTCATGCTGGCTGACAGATGGAATGAGTATGATTTCCTTATAAAGAATAAAGAGGACTTAGTTTCTTTTCTCTTTTTTTTCTTTTTTTTTTTTTCGCTTATAAAGAGTTAGCGAGTCATGTTTGGACCAGGATATGAAATTTTGAAACGAGGATGTAGAATTGAGATGCCTGAAGAATTTATTTTTTAAAGTTAAAAAGAAAAACAAAATGAATAAACGCCCACATGAAAAAAAAGGAAGGAAAGTAAAAAGAAAAAAACTGTGCAATGAATGAGTTTATTTTAACTCAAATAATTTAAATATTTTGGGGTGAATATTTTATATCTACGTAGACAATATAAACTTTGAATAGCTAACATACAGGAAGAAGATATGAGCACACACAGAGACACACGCACAGACACACACACACACACACACACACACACACATATATATATATATGTATATATATATATGTGTGTATATAGAAATTGATTTGGGATATGAACAGACTGAGGTAGATAGATAAATAGTTTGATAGATATGAACATATAAAATGACTTAGATTTAAAGTGACTTAGATATGAACGGATTAAGATATATATATATATATATATATATATATATATATATTATATATATATATATATATACAGAGAGTGCGAGAGAGAGAGAGAGAGAGAGGGGGAGAGCGAGAGAGAGAGAGGGGGAGAGAGAGACAGGGAAACTGACCAAGGCAAATAAATAGGAACATACTGGGATAAATAGATAAATAGATAGATAGGTGTGAAATTACTTAGATATGAACAGAATTAGATAGATAGATAGATAGATAGGCAGACAGACAGACAGACAGACAGACATATGGATAGATAGATAGATAGATAGATAGACAGATAGACAGACTGACAGATAGATAGATAGATAGATAGATAGAAAGATTGATAGATGGACAGATAGAAAGATAGATAGATAGACAGACAGATAGACAGATAGATATATAGACAGACAGACAGATAGACAGATAGAAACATAGACAAACAGAAAGATAGAAAGTTAGACAGACAGAAAGATAGATAGATAGAAAGATTGATAGATAGATGGATAGATAGACAGATAGAAAGATAGACTGACAGAAAGATAGACAGACAGAAAGATAGACAGATAGAAAGATAGACAGATAGATAGATAGATAGATAGATATGAACAGATTAAGAAATAGTTATTCTTATCAGGACGAATCTATCGTTAATTTGAATAAGTATATTATTTTGGTTACTCAAAGAATCTTCCGGTTTTTTTTTTGCTTGTTCTTTTGTTTTTTTTATCTAATCTGTTTATTAGATAATTTTTTTTTATCTATTGATTTGTCTGATATTTTAATCATCTTAAGATAATTTCACCCTGAAATATGAACTGACAGTTCTTTACATTTTCAAGTTAATTTACTAATGAGAACTCAGAATTAGGATTAAAATTACTAGCAAAAATATGCACTCTCTGGTTGAGAGTATTTAAGTTTTAATGTTAAATTATTATTATTATTTTAATTCGTGAAATAGATCATTTATTAGATCGCTCGGACCTCAAAATTTACCTCACAACACAAAACAAACAATCAACGGAGTAACAGCTCGTAACTCGGAAAACACGTAAATTAAGGCACTCGTAATTCAGGGTACCACTACACACACACACACACACACACACACACACACAGATATATATATATATATATATATATATATATATATATATATATATATATATTTTGTGAATGAAAAGGCTTTAAATACCATGGGTATCGTGGTTATGGACCATTTCTACTCGTGGGTATCTAGGGCCCACAAGCTTCTTCAGACCACGTATATCTTTTATTTTTCTTATTTCTTTTTTCCAAAAATAAAATATATACGTGGTCTGAAGAAGCTCGTGGGCCCGAGATACCCACGAGTAGAAATGGTCCATAACCACGATACACATGGTATTTAAGGTATTTTTTATTCACAAATAACTTTGCTCTGTTTACAATAATTAAACATTGAGCTCTCATACGGAACCTGAACTCTATCACAAACTACTGGTAGAGAATAGGACAAGCCTAGAATCACCTTGTACCAAGAAACTTGGTACCACACCATAGTATATATATATATATATATATATATATATATATATATATATATATATATATATAGTGATTCATATATAGTGTGTGGGTGGGATTTAAGGGTGGACATTCTCATCTATTGTTATATCATTATAAATAATTAATTCAACAATAGATGAGAATGTCCTCCCTTCAATCACACAAAGAAACCCAGCTTTCCCACCATGCTTCACGAACCAAAATAGCTTTAATGGAAACGGAAAAGAGCAAATCGCAACATTGATACAACAGTAGATTAGAACGTCCTTCCCTTAAATACCATTTAAAGAAAACAAGTCACCCCCAACAACGCAATACAAACTATACTAAAAACAAACAAAATTAACTCGAATCATGTGTTTACCCTTCCCCTGATTCACCACACAAGGAAAAAAAAGCATATAGGGAAAACACGAACACAAACATTCACATGATTTGAAAATCCCATAGGCGAGAAAGAGTGGGTAAAATATATTCACTCAGTTTCCTTCATTTAGATTTAATTAATTTCATTGTATTTATTTATAGTAGCCAAAACTGAACCCTTTGGGCATAAGTTTGTAAGTTTTAATATAATTAAACATTATATTATGAGAATTAGAAACACATATGGAATTAAATATGAACACAAAAAAGATTATACTTATTCTTACTTTATTCTAATTGATTTCAATATGATATTATACAAATCATTGATTTTAATAATTTTAAGAATAAAACAAGAATTTAAAAAATCAATATCACCAAGTAAACATTTATGAAACACGGTTTTATTAAAACCGGTATGCAAATTATTCACGCCATTAATATCAGACACTGTTAATGAATAATATCCTAATTAAGATTAAATAATGATTATTTAATAACCATTGAGAATATAAGGTAAATAACTAAGGAAATTGTGACAGTGGTGGTGATGTAGTTTAGGTTACTGACAGACACATAATCTAGACTTTAATAGAGACATTATTAATAGATAAGATTTGTTAAGGTAAATAACTAAGAGAATTGTGAATGTTGGTGGTGACGTAGTTTTCGAATGCAGACAGACAAACACACGATATCCATTATAATAAGATGTGTTTTAAAACAATCATTAAATCCCCGTTCAATCAACAGTTTAATTCAAATCTTTAAACCTATTTACTTTCGAATTTTAACGGTTAGTCTTCCTATAATGGTCGAATAGATTTGGCATTTATGCTTCTTGGAGAGCTCTTGAGTAAACAGTAACGATTATGCTCCGGAACTACATTTGAATTCATGGGGAATCGTCCGGATATGACTTATTTTAAGGTAATTAAAACAATACATTAAAAAAGAAACACATAAATTAGAGTTGCCTGAACGTTGTGTTTATACAAAATAAAGACGAGAACAACAGACAAAAATATTATAATTATTCATATCAAGCCTCATCTGATAAATAGCCATAAAATATGTAAAACAATCATTGTTTAGTCTTCTTCAACGTACCGAATTCTGCGAGTAATTCCAGCTACCTTGAACCCCAGTTTAATATATATATATATATATATATAATATATATATATATATATATATATATATATATTGGGAGATTATGTGCTTAATTAAAGTCATATCTAATTTGTTAATTAATTAATTATAATTAAATGAATTAGGCGTGCATATCGGTTTAAATGTAATGCGTAAACAAATCGAGAAAAAGTCAATCTCTGTATGTACATTTCAGCCCATTAGGCCCCATCAACAGAGCTATAGACACGGCAGTGCTTAGTGCGTGATTCAAACCCAACCTGTCTGGCTGACAGGCGGACACTCTAACCATTACACCAGCTAGCTTCGCCAGAATTTCACTTTACATTTACGCTTTACATTTAAACCGATATGCACGCCTAATTCATTTAATTATAGTTAATTAATTAACAAATTAAGTATGACTTTAATTAAGCACATAATCTCCCAAAAAATTGTCGGCTATCGCTATTTCAAACACATTGTTTGTCCACTTCATATATATATATATATATATATATATATATATATATATATATATATATACTTTCAAAGAAAGAAAAACTTAACAAACCATCATTTGGTAATAATTTATTTCGACCAGAAACGCAAAAGGCTTTTAAAAACATTTCTTTTTTAATTTTTTAAATCCTTAAGAGGCCAGCCTTATCAGACGGATTTTACAAAATTCGGAGATTCACCCAAGGAGCTATATAACCCGAAATCTATAATAAATTCAGTGTGACGTTACAGCCGACACCTTTTGGTGCATTTCGTGAATGGTTAAGCAAACTATATATATATATATATATATATATATATATATATATATATATATATATATATATATATATATATAATTTGAAAATTTGCTTTTTGGAGCATTGTTAAGTAAAGTATATTATTGTTTATATTTTTAAGGCAATTACAATGCGTATATCGTATAAAATTCGGTAATTATTTCAATAATTATCGAATTTTATACGATATACGTATTGTAATTGCCTTAAAAAAACAATAATATATATATATATATATATATATATATATTTATTAATAGTTTATTATATTATATATATATATATATTATATATATATATATATATATTATATATATATATATATATATATATATATAGTGTGTGTGTGTGTGTGTGTGTGTGTGTGTGTGTGTATGTGTGTGAGTGAAAATGAAACTGGAAGTGAATCCGACGGTATGTTGAAAAAATAAATAAAGCAAAGAAAGTATAGAATGGATAAAATAGGATATTTTAATCAATTTTACTTACACGTGTTTTGATCAGGAGTTTATCCATGTGTACATTATTCAAACTATTATTATTTTTAGATAACCAAATGAAATGAAATAATAATAAAATAAAAAATATAGAAATGTTCCGCACACAAAGTAAATTCGACCTTCAGCAGAGTAAATCCTTATTTGAAATGAAATTCATTGGAAATAGCGGAGAATTTTTTAAATGTTCGAAAAAAGAACTTAAAAAAAAAATTCACATTCAGACGCGATCGAGAAAGACGGTTAATGACATCATGTCGCATGCGAACAGATTTTGACGCGGAAATAAGTTTTGTGGAATTCTAAATTTTCAAAGCATGAGGGATTTTATTCATTTATTTTTTAAATAGAAATTATACGTATGTGTGACTTGAATATTTAAATATGAATCACAGGTTAACAAACAACAACATTGTTACCTTATTATTTTTTCTTTACACCTGCATTGTGATAGCCTTCAAAATCAACCTCCAAACCAATATATATATGTATATATATATATAAATATATATATATATATGATCTTTAAATAGATATTTAAAATTATATATATATATTATATATATATATATATATATATATATATATATATGATTTTTAGATAAACCTATTTAACTCATATATGGGGCTGTAAAATGTTCTACCATTACGGTGCGTAGTAGACCAGGTAAAAAGGCAATGATTGTGTACTCCACACTCACCAGAGTTTCAGAATTGGAATCTCATTCCGAGATGCACTTTAAGGACATACCCAAGACACTTTGGCAGTGGGGTTATGTCAACAGGAATCGATATTTGAAACCAGGCAAATGTACAGATTTGGAATGTTTTTTTTTCTTTTTAATCTTTTAATTCTTTTTTGCTTTTGAATTTAATGTCACACAAGCATTCAAAGAAATTAATTTTTTTCTTTTAGGTTACATAATACGTGGGTTGCCAACGAATTATGACTGCAGTGTAGTAAAATTAAAACGACGGTATTATAAATGGAATCATAACCGTTATAAAGTTTAGTGACAACTTTTAACCTTTCACTGACCTAGGCACCGATTTCTGATTGGTTAAAAGAAAAAGCGTGGGAAGTGTACTGAGTTAGAGTAGTTAGATTTTGGCGGTTAGTTAAAGGGGCCAGAGGTGATGATCGTCTGTTCCTCAGAAAGCCATCTTCTCACCTCTCAGTTGAGCCCTTTTGGGGTCTCGGTTAATAAAGACGTTTGAAAAATAAATTAAGTCTTGCGTCATCGTTTAGAAACAAAAGAGACTGAGCTCAGACAACCGGAGCCTAAGACAAAAGACGCCCGTATCAACCAGAGGGGAAGAAACCAGCCCAAAAGAAGATAACCAGTTGGCGAAATAGAACCCTCCTACTCTCTGTCTCATCTTGTCATTAAAATACCTGGTACAAAAGGGGTATGAAAGCCTATTCCAGAATCGAATCCTCAGTACAGCCTTTATAAATAAGTAAGTAAAGTCGTCGGGGCAGCCTAATGTCGGTATCAGCCAATCAGCGAGCGAGTCTATCCCCTTTTCACTAGCGCTAGACCAAGGAGATTGTTTTTTGGCATCTGAGGTGGAGCGCCACACCTACCATCAGCTCCTTACTTTAGGGCACATATCCCTGTGCTACTCATACGCTGAGTTGGCGAGGACCGAAATCGAACTAGGAACTATGTGGTTTCTAGCCGTGGTTAATTCCTATAAGTCTAACATAAACAAAGGGGAACCACTTTTTACTGATAATTTATTTATTTATTTATTAATCTACTAGGAAAAAAAGAAGACGGGGTTAGGGTTAGGGTTTAAGGTTAGGGATAGGGTTTAGGGTTAGGGTTAGGGTTAGGGTTTAGGGTTAGTTTAGTGGGAAAAAATAACCGGCCGGGTTTAGCTCAGTCGGTAGAGCGTTCGGTTAGAAACCACAAAGTTCCTAATTCGATACCGGTCCTCGCCAACTCAGTGTATGAGTAGCACAGGGATCTGTGCGGTAAAGTTAGGAGCTGACGGTAGGTGTGGCGCTCCACCTCAGACGCTAAAATAATCTCCTTGGTCTAGCGGAAGTGAAAAGGGGATAGACTCCCTCGCAGATTGGCTGAATCCGACTTTAGGCCGCCACGACGACTTTACTTACTTAATGGGAAAATAAATAAATAATGTATCAGTCAAGAGTGCTTCCCCTTTGTTTATGTTAGACTTATAGGAAATAACCTATAAACTTGTACCCAATTTCGTTTTCTTTCATTCCTCAAAAGGAAATTTGATTATGATGTAATCACTTTAAGAATTGTGCAGTGGCCTATTCCTATATTCGGCTTTGAAAAAACGTGTTTTTTTTTGTTTTGTTTTCGTTCAATGTCTCGGGTGTCAAAAATCTGATTGCATCGCCGCCCTATCAGCTTGTTAAAGAATTTATCTCACTAGATCATCAGACCTCTTTTACGTCCAGAAAAAAAAAACAAAAAACAAACAACAGCACATAGACACACATTCAGCAAAACCAGACGTGTCCTTATTTTACTGAAGAGAGACGTAAGCAATTCACACAAAAACATACGTTGTGCCAGTTCATGTTATTCATACACTTACAGTGGCACAGAGTTGGCAACGTGTTAGTATATCTGAGTGTCATTCAATAAATAAGGGCAATTTCTTTGACTGAGAAGGGACCTAATGTATATACTAGGGTCATTCTATAAATAAGTAGAGGGACCTAATATATATACCAGGATCATTCAAATAATTATTCAATAGATAAGGGGAATTAATTGACTGAGAAGATTGGTTTGGTTTGGTTTGTTTTGTTTTACGGCATATCAACCTCAGTGGGTCATTTAATGCCGATAAAGTTTTGAAATAAATCAATTCTTAATGGATAATACAATTTTTTTATAAATACATTTTTCTATTTAACCCATAGATGGGACCCTAACAGGTACTACCACTCCGGGTCAGAGTGGATCAGTGAGCAATGGTGATGAAGGGGTGCTCCACATACCCTAAACCTCCAGAACTGGAACCTCACCATCAGATAGAGTTTAACGTCATTCCCAGGACATGTAGACCCGCAGCCACCGCCTTCTAGCACCCATATGATAAAAAGGGGTTGGGGCTTGCCATAAGGGCAATAGGGTTGGGAAAATCATATAGGTGCTAGGGCTTGACGTGACCAGCCGATTGATCGGAGGGGGCCTCTCCGACCGCCCGTCTAGCCCAAGATAGGGCCAAAGTGGAGTATTGCATGTCATGAACTGCTCATCCACCTGGACTCTATCCTTAAGTATCACGGGTCGCCACCTACGGCCAACAGGTGGCCCTATTGGGAGAGTCTTACCCCTCTGCAGAGGTGCAGTCGGTGCATTCTAACGCCGCAGCCGACAGGGCGGTGACTGAGAAGAGACTTATTATTTATACGAGGATCATTCAATAAATGAGGGGAATTTCTTTTGCGTGATTAAAATATTAGAGTTGGTTAAATCAATAAGATATATTTTTATATTTTAGGACTAAGAAAACCTACGATTAGACATATTACACCATTATAAAGTCATATATTGTCAATTATCATTTAAAAAAAGACACAACAATGATTTCTAGCCGCCATTTTGAAAATCACCAGGGAAATAATCCAAATTACCTCTCCTTGGTTATTTATCTCATCACCATGGTAATCAGCTGCAACAATGGTCATAGAAAACACTCGTCTTACTCAATCATTTGAAAAATGTATTCATTTACCCACCCTAATTGAAGGCGTTAACTGGAGTTTTTAGTGTCCTGAGTATGATGCTAAACTACATCTAGAAATGAGGTTCCAGTTTTAGAGCTCTGGAGTAGTGTGGAGTACACCTTCATTGCCATTACTCCCAGGTCCACTCTGACCCAGAGTGAGGGTACCTGTTGGCGTTCCATGCATGGTTTAAATTGATAGGAAATGTGTTAAAAAAAATTTTTTTTTTAAATTCATACCCAACAAGAATGAATAAAACAAATACGTCTTCGGTATAAAATAACCCAAGGATTGACATGCCATGAAATCCAATCAACCAACAAACCAGACAGCATTAGCTGAAGAAATGCAAATGAAATAAGCGGATGCAGAAAACTGGCCCAGAAGGAATACGAAAATAGGCATCACGTGGTAATACATGTTTACTATGAATTATGCACACCCACCCACCAAAAAACTAGGATTACAATATACAAGGTAGTTATATAATCACAAACCGGAACCAGCCCTGTCGGTGGGACTTTAGAATACACCAACTGTACCTCTGCAGAGAGGTAAGACGCCCGCAATGGGGCCATCTGTTGGCTGTGAGTGGTGACCCGTGACACTTAAGGATGGAACAGAGGTGGCTAAGCCGTCCATGACATGCATCATGGCCCCTCCGATCAATCAGCTGGTCATGTCTATCCCTAGCACCTTTATGATTTTCCCGACCCTATTGCCCTTATGACAAGCCCCAACCCTTTTTGTCACATATGTGCTAGAAGGCGATGGCTGAGGGTTTTCATGTCTTGGGTATGACGTTAAATTCTAACTGATGGTGAGGGTCTAGTTCTGGAGGTCTGGGAAATGTGGAGCACCCCTTCATCATCATTGTTCCCGGGTCCATCCTGACCCAGAATGGTAGTACTTGTTAGGTTTCAATCTATGGGTTAAGTAGAAAAAATGTGTTTTAAAAGAAATGAGTATCTATCAAGAAAGAGTTTATTTCAAAACTTTGTCGGCATTAAATGACCCACCGGGGTTGGTATGTCGTAAAACAACAACAAACACACAAACAAACCGGAACCTGTGATAAAGAATAAATTAAAAAAATACACAGGGAGTTTGAAATGCAAACCCATAACCTAACTTACGTCATGAGACCGGATCTAATAATAGGAAATGAAGAAGAGAAGATCTATCAGTTAACGGATGTCGATGACTTTACTGAGGGGAATTTAAAAGAAAGAAATAGAAACATCAAGTTTGTCAAATAATTCACGAGATCGTAAATAAAGAAAAATGCATGGATTGTAGCTATAGTAACTAGTAGTTTTTCACTGGAGTCTA
The DNA here is from genome assembly GCA_023376005.1 of Doryteuthis pealeii. Classification (NCBI taxonomy): domain Eukaryota; kingdom Metazoa; phylum Mollusca; class Cephalopoda; order Myopsida; family Loliginidae; genus Doryteuthis; species Doryteuthis pealeii. The sequence continues at coordinate 2,775,140 of CM042153.1, read as the reverse complement.
AGTGACAGCAAGTCTCCGTGGGTTTCCAGATTCCTAACTACGGGTTAGCTCAGTCGGTAGAGCGTTCGGCTAGAAACCACAAGGTTCCTAGTTCGATATCGGTCCTCGCCAACTCAGCGTATGAGTAGCACAGGAAACTGTGCGGTAAAGTAAGGAGCTGATGGTAGGTGTGGCGCTCCACCTCAGACGCTTAAATAGTCTCCTTGGTTTAGTGGAATTGAAAATGGGATAGACTCCCTCTCTGATTGGCTGATACCGACTTCAGGCCACCCCGACGACTTTACTTCTGTTGTTGTTGTTGTTGTTGTTGTTGTTGGCACCTTTCCGTCCACTAAGGAAGATGGCGTAGTGTAAAAAAAAAAACAGAAAAGAAAATGGCGTAGTATCCAAAAAAAGATTATCTGCATCTTCGCAAGTGACTCTGCGAGCCAATTCCTGAATGGCAGTCTTTGGTGCACTGAATGCACACAAACTGTGATGTTTTTTTGGGCTGCTGTCTTTTCTCCCTCTTTCTGTCTCTCTTTGTTGTCAAGGCTACTCTCCTCTCCACCTCACCCCTCTCCGTGCCTTGCTTAACGTTAAGACGTCAAGCCACTCTATTTTTTGCATCTACCTCCCAAGTGTTTGTGTCAATATGGCATATCATCATGTCTCCCCTGCTGACATCTTTAAATCGTAGGCGTAGTCTACCTACCGATCGGGAGCCTTTTGCTAATTCGCCGTAACAAAAGTTCTTCAAGAAGTATTATCTGCGTTATTCGGACTATTGTCCTCATCTTCATTGTTATCTGTACTATGTTTCAGCCGATGTGCCTTCCGGCCTTCTTCAGGTATTTCTTTCGAACTCTGGAACCTTCTTTTCGAACTGGGGAACCTTCTTGTCGTAATCGGGAACCTTCTTGTCGTAATCGGGAGCCATCACGGAACTTTGAACCTAACACTTTATTCAGTCCACGAAGGTATCCTGTTCTCATTACGCTAACCATACCTGGGGTAGAAGCGTTAAGCTGTGTTAATTATCATTCTATGTTACTTCTGCCCTTGGCCAGGATTGAACCTGCAGTCCAGAGATAAGTGTCACTTAGAACTGTCATAAACTAACTCCTTTATCCACTAGGCCATGTGTCCAATCAGAAGGATGGATGGAATTGCCATTAAATATCTTAAAGGTTGATATGTCATTAGACAAAGAAAAATAAACAGGTCTTCACGGCTCTTCTACGAATTCAAGCCGATTTTTAACAGTGCTATGGTCTAGTTGGTTTTACTTTTTCCTCCGCTTTAAGAGGATTTAAAGTTTGCATCAAGTAATCCTTTTTAATCGTGTTTTTCAGTCTCAATAATTATTGATTGTCAGATGTTTACAAACATTTCGATACTTATTCATCTTTAGATGAATTTATGTTGGAAATAATTTTTCCCTTAAATATATTATGGAATTTTATTTTACTACGTCATCCTCTCCGGCCGCACCTACCAACTTATTTAATTTTTATAAAATCCGAATTAAATATATTTACTCATACGATTGTTACATTTTTCTTTAAAAATAAGAATCTGAATAATTAATTCAGAATTTTTTCAGAAACGTTTTGGATGTCCTTGCTGTCGTAAAATAAAACAAATATCTCAGTGGAGCGGAGTGAATGTGATGATTTTTAAGTTGGGGATTATTGTAATAAAAAAAAAAATGTTTTATTTTATTTATTTAATTACCATCCCTAGGTAAGATCTTTCAAAAATTCATTTTTACACCGCCCGGAGTTTGATAATATATGAAATAAAAGAGATGTGTCCACAACGATGTAGAAAGACATTCCGGTCATTCCGTTCTGTGACACGATTTTGGTTTTTGGTCCATCTTGAAAAGCCATAAATGGAATCAAATACCAAAATATATAGAGAGAGTAAATCACTGAGAATTTACTGTTTCAAACAGTATCCTTAGATATCTTTTTTAAATTTTTTATTTTTCTGTTTTTATTTTTATTTAAAAACTAAATAAATAAACACAGAGCGAACTTAAAATTAATTCAAATATTTATTCAAACCTGTCACGAATCTCGGGTGTGGATGAAATAACTTAGAAATTAGTTCTAATGTCTACTCTAAGGAGGCTGCATTTTGGTTCCTTTTTTTAAAAACAAATTTTGTGATTTTATCTTTAATGTTTAACAACAATTATCCAACTAGCTTTTCCTCTGCTCTTCTCTTGCCTGTATCATGAAACTTAAACCTTTCACTTGTAAGCACTTTTTTCAGAAAATATTTTTTTTATAAATATTAAAAAAAAAAAAATGTCTTTATCTAAAAAATGATTATTTTGGTTTTTTGGTTTGTTTTGTTTTACGGCATAGCAACCTCAGTGGGTCATTTAATGCCGATTAAGTTTTGAAATAAATCAATTCTTAATGAATAATACAATTTTTTTATTAACACATTTTTCTATTTAACCCTTTGATGGGACCCTAACAGGTACTACCACTCCGGGTCAGAGTGGACCAGGGAGCAATGGTGATGAAGGGGTGCTCCACATTCCCCAAACCTCCAAAACTGGAACCTCACCATCAGATAGAGTTTTACGTCATTCCTAGGACATGTAGACCCTCAGTCACCGCCTTCTAGCACCCATATGATAAAAAGGGGTTGGGGCTTGCCATAAGGGCAATAGGGTTGGGAAAATCATATAGGTGCTAGGGCTTGACGTGACCAGCCGATTGATCGGAGTTGGCCTCTCCGACCGCCCGTCTAGCCCAAGATAGGGCCAGAGTGGAGTATTGCATGTCATGAACTGCTCATCCACCTGGGCTCTATCCTTAAGCATCACGGGTCGCCACCCACGGCCAACAGGTGTCCCCATTGGGGGAGTCTTACCCCTCTGCAGAGGTACAGTCGGTGCATTCTAACGCCCCAGCCGACAGGGTGGTAAAAAATGATTATATTGTAATTTTATTTATCAGTTTATTTAAATGAAATACCCCGTTTAAGACTTCATAGCATTTTTCTGCGATTGTCGGTAGTGCAACCGCCTTAGAATCACAAGGTTCCTAGTTCGATACCTGTCCCCGGTAACTCTACGTGTGAATAGCACAGATTGGTTTATCTGATCTGTGCAGTAAAGTAGAGAGCCGACAGTAGGTGTAGCGCTCCACTGTAACAATAAGAGAGGGTGGGGGAGGTTATGAATGTAATAGTTACGTGTAATTTAGCATGGAAAGTTTTTAGGATGAGGCAGCACAACGTCACATGGCTTTTTACTACTGGTCGAAAGACGTGACGTAGTGAAAAGTTGAAGCGTAAGGGTGAGAAGTGAAAATGGTAGGGAAGTTTAGAACGATGCGTTGACAGAGTGGGACGTGTCTGTCACTCAGGTCAGTTTGACTGGGAGGAAAATAAAAATATCTCATGAGAAAAGAAAAGTAATCTTGTGTTATTTCTAATAATTATAAATCGCACAAGACAAGATATCGTCCAGCAAACCCAAGTTATTTCCAGACGAAAAACACCAACGAATTGCCAACCAACTCAATATGAGCCCTGCAACCAGATTCGAGCTTCTCAAAGTAGTATGGGTCCAGAGATAAGTATACCATAATTATTCTTAATGACACATCATCACTCTATTCCAAATGAGAGTCGTCACGTTACACACTTCGGTTTTAGCTCTCATCACAAAGCAAAAAATCGACCGCATAACTGCTCGTAAGTTGGGACAGTAGTAAGTCAAGCTACAACTGGACACACACACACACACACACACACACACACACACACACATAGGGGCTGGGTTAGCTCAGTCAGTAGAGCGTTCGGCTAGAAACCACAAGGTTCCTAGTTCGATACCGGTCCTCGCCAACTCAGCGTATGAGTAGCTCAGCGATCTGTGCGGTAAAGTAAGGAGTTGATGGTAGGTGTGGCGCTCCACCTCAGATGCTAAATACAATCTCCTCGATCTAGCGCTATTGAAAAGGGGATAGACTCCCTCGCTGGCTGGCTGATACCGACTTTAGGCCGCCCCGACATTTACTTATATATATATATATATATATATACTAGAAAAAGTACTCGGTCCATGACCAGACTAAAAAAATATTAGGAACACTGGAAAGTGTCTCTATGTGTGTATGTTTGTTTAATAATGTCTTAGTATTATAAAACCCTTTATATATACTAGCAAATATATGCACCCTCCGGGTGCAAGTATTTAAGTTTTAATATAATAAAATATCATGTTAAATTAGAAAGGCAAATGAAACTGAATAAGAATGTAGATAAAAAAGATTTGAAACAGAGGGGGTATGATTGAAAAATAGAACAACTTGGAAACTAACTCTTCTATCATTTTCCATTACTCCCGTCTTTCATTAGTAAATTTTCGTAATTTAACTATTTAGCTAAAATAGGAAGTAAAGGATAATATCACAGTTATTTCTTCTTGTTAATGAATTTCTTTTAATATTTATCCCCGAGATTTTTTCTCATATTCATTAAGATAAAACCAAAAAAATTGAAGTCAATAATACTAAGCACATATTCATTAAAATCAATTTTTTAAGATCAATATGCAAATTAGCCTTCCCATTCACACTATAAACCTATTTTGTTGTATATATAAATAGAATTGCATGTTAATAGTAAGTAGATATGGTCAACAGTATTAATGATATAAAACAATTTTATTAATAATTGAGGTTTGAATAAAAAAATAAAATCATAGAGAATATTATGTAAATAACTAAGGAATTGTGACTTGTATAGTGATATAGTTTCGGTTACAGACAGATAAATCCACAATCTCCATTATAATAAGATATTATATATATATATATATATATATATATATATATATATATATATACTAGCAAATATATGCACCCTCCGGGTGCAAGTATTTAAGATTTAATGTAATGAAATATCGTATTAAATTAGAGGCAGACAAAAAGATATGTAACAGTGGGGGTATAATAGAAAAATAGAAATGAAACTTACTCTTCCATCATTCCCGTCTTTCATTGCTGAATTTTATTTATTTAACAATTTAGTTAAATTAGGAAATGAACAATAAAATGACAGTTATTTTTTCTTGGTAATGAATTTCATTTAAGATTCATTGAAGAGATTTTTGCTTATATTCATTAAAATAAAACCAAACAGTTAGAAATCAATAATACTAAGCACATATTTAATAAAATCACATTTTTAATATCAATATGCAAATTAGCCTTCCCATTCACACTGCAAACCACTATTTTTTGTATATATAAATACAATTGCATGTTATTTGTATGTAGATATGGACAACACTAATAAAAAGGTGAAGAAATTTTATTAATAATTGAGGTTTAAATATAAATAAAATCATGGAGAATGTGATGTAAATAACTATGTTAATTGTGACTCGATTAGTAATATAGTTTCGGTTACAGACAAAAAAACACACAATCTCCATTATAATAAGATATATATATATATATATATATATTTGAAACACTTTTGTAATATGTCATTCAACACGTTACGCGATGTTAAATAAACGGTTGAATAAGTTTGCCCAATTCTGAGTGTTTTCCCCGACTTAGTTGAATTATCTGTTTTTGATTCGCAGTGCCACCAAGGAAAAACAAATAAGCAAATAAATGACGTATTTTAAGCTAAAGTAAAACATTTAACAAAAAAGAGAAAAAACAAAAAACAAAAAGAAAAAGAACCGGTGTCGAAAACGTATTTTCAGAAAGATAAAGCAACAAGGAAAGAAACGAACGCGGAATGATATATGGGATGGAGAACCGGTGCAGAGTGATATATGATAAAGTAGTCCGATAAAGGAATAAAAAAAAAATGCTGCTTCTCTCCACCACCTGGATACTGCTCTATCCTATGAAGCAAAAAACAAAAAAAACAAAAACACGATGATCATTATTACCTTCAACGAAAGAATTACATTAATTCAGTGATGCAAATCCGTTATATTGCCCATCTGTTACGCTCTTTGAGAGATAAGACCGATGAAGTTTAATTTTGACAAGCATTAAAACCCCACAAGCATAGGACCCCTTCCCGATGGAGAGGATCGAAGGACCTGCCCTAGTCTAAATAGCTGCTTGTAGGCTCTTTATTTCTGACGAAAATGCGGGGACAATGCTGTTGACTATGTTAAACAATACTGTTTTGTAACTTGCTCTGTTGGATACAATGATGTTATTGGGGCTTCCTGTGTACGTTGGAAATTCAGGAGAAAATAAACAGAAGGCATTACTTTCGGAATTCCTGACGTAATATCAATAATCTTACGTATATATATATACATATATATATACATATATATATATATAAATATATATATATATATATATATCTGTGTGTGTGTGTGTGTGTGTATATATATATATATTATATATATATATATATATATATATATATATATTTAAGAAATTTGAAAAAACAAGTGTTTTCAAAAAGATGAATTTATTTATCGACGCTTAAACGTTTCGGTTTCTTTAAACCTTCATCAGGATGTATTATGGGGTGAAGAAATTGATGGATGTTTTATAGATGACAGGAGATAAACCAATCTTTATAAATTTTTTTTGTTGTTGTGTTAAAAATTTTTTTAAAAATTAAATAAAGATTTTTTTATCTCCTGTCATCTATAAAACATCCATCAATTTCTTCACCCCATAATACATCCTGATGAAGGTTTAAAGAAACCGAAACGTTTAAATAAATAAATTTATCTTTTTTTGGGATCACTTGTTTTTTCAAACTTCTTACTATTGTCGGATTTATTTCCATATTTACTCCCATATATATATATATATATATATATATATATATATATATATATATATATATATATATATATTGGTTTGACGGTTAGCTTTCAAGGCTATCACAATGCAAGTGTAAATAAAAACGAGTTAACAAGGATGTTGTTCATTGACCTTTGATTTATTTTTTCATTGTTTTGCAATGAAAAAATCCCTTCACCCAAAACATTTTTGAAAGTACGGAGCCCCAAAAAGGGAGATGTTGACTGTTTCTAGAATCTGTTTTTTAGGTTGAAATTTTTAGCTAAAGACTGGGATTTAACAAAAAACTGATACTCACTCAGAGACACACAGACACAGCCACAGACACACATATATTATTATTCAAAGCTGAACGAATCAATGTTTGTCTCCAAAAGTCTTTTTTGCTATTTAGTTTAATGAAACGAAAGTTATACTAAATTATTTCTTAGTTATTATCCCGAGGTTTAAACACACACTCACACACACATACATACGCGCGCGTATACATGAATGTTTGTGTATGGGTGGGTGTATCTATATCAAAACATTCAAATTTATGTATCTGTACAATATCAACACCTAACAAATATCACCTCCACTCTGGGATTCAGGTAATCCTCTAGGGCTGCATGTATTATCTCAAAGCAGTATCAGAATACAGATTTACCCTTCTCCTAGACTGGTTCCCATACCCAGGTTAACAACTCAGTCTGTCCTATTAATTTAGCCAAAGCTGGGATGTAATGATTAGATTCATACCTTCCCCAAATGTATTAGTGTGAACTAATAACCTTGTCCAAGAATTGAACTCGGGTTGCCGTGTCCATTTATTACGACGATAACCGTTACACAGGGGAACATGGGGATAATGAAACTTATCCTGTCATTTTCTCCCATAGTTTGGTGATAAATGCTTTGAATTCTGTGTTTTCCTTCTAGACTGCTTGCTCTATTGAATTTAACGGTAACTCGATGGACAATTTTTAATTGACAAGCTTTGAACTCAAATTGACTTGGAACTGGGCTCTGATTGGCTTAATGAAATCACGTGACCAGGCGACTTATTGGGAAAGTATTCCTATTTAACTCAGATTCAAGGCGGCCGTCACATTGGTCAGATGGCGATTCCGCCTATGCTGCTTTTCTCTCCAGCGCACACGCGTGGTTAAGTTATGGTATCGGGAAATAAAATTAGGTGTACACGAATTCAAGTCTCCTTGTTCTTGATTTAACAAGAACAGAAATGAAACTCAGAGAGAGACAGAGACAGAGAGAGAGAGAGAGAGAGAGGAGAGAGAGAGAGAGAGAGAGAGGGACAACACCCCGATACGCAGAACACAAAGAAGTCTTTAATCTGCCCGGACAAACATTTGTAGAGCTGCAGAGGGATAGCTTCTGAATTCTTCCAGGCGCGCGTATTAAATTTGGGATCGGGAAATATAGATTTGTACACAAAAAATATATGTCTCCGTGTTCCTGAATTATAAGAACAATTAAGAGGGAAACACACAGCGAGCGAGCGAGCGAGCGAGCGAGCGAGCGAGCGAGAGAGAGAGAGAGAGAGAGAGAGAGAGAGAGAGAGAGAGAGAGAGAGAGAGAGAACCCCCATACGCAGAACACAGATAACTATTTAATCAGCCCGGACACACTGTGGACAACATCAAATACGTCCCAATGGATATAGAGTTGTGTTCAGTAAACACTCGTTTAAAATAAGAGATGAAATTGATCCACAAATTACCCACATAAGAACCTGAACTTAATTTAGATATTGATTTCTTAACATTTTACATACTTTAAACCGCTCATGGCCGCTCTCCCACCAATGCACCTGCCAAACTTAAGCAAAGTAAAAAAAACGAATGATGGTAAGTTCATTGTTACGATTTGTATGGCCATTTTAGGGCTGCAGGGGAAAGCAGTTTTACAGTGGATATCCCTTTGGGCATAAAGTTTGATCTTTTCTTGAAGTAGAAAGACGTAGTATCAGACCACTGATAACTTTTATTTAGCCTAGGCTAAATAAAAGATATCAGTGGTCTGAAGAAGCTCGTGGGCATACTCGCGAGTGGAAATGGTTCATAACCACGATACCCATAGTATTTAAGGCCTTTTATTCCCAAATAACTTTGCTCTGTTTTCAATAATTAAACAATGAGCTCTCATACGGAACCTGAACTCTACAACAAACTACTGGTAAAGTAATAGGACCAGCCTAGAATCACCTTGTACCAAGAAACTTAATACCGCACCAAAGTTTATATATATATATATATTATATATATATATATATATATATACAAAAATAATCTAACATTCATTAGAATTGAACAGAAGGACTCAGATTAAAATATCAATGAGACATTATTTGAATAGAATGAGTTATGAGGTGAATAGATAATGAACTTTGAAATATCCCATCATACAGGTAAAAAAATGCAAATAAAATTTGGTACAGCCGTGGAATGTACATTTGGTAGGCAAAGAGTTAAAACGGTATTGATACTAAATAAATGAATAACCCAACGTATTAAATTTCCTATGATCTAAATAAGTGAATAAGGTGGATTCACAAATTATACCATACAAAAAATATAAATAAATCTGGGGGCGTGGCCTATTGTCGGTATCAGCCGGATAGCGAGGAGGCTATCCCCTTTTTGCTAGTGCTAGACCAGGGAGATAGATTTTGTTGAGGTGGAGCGCCCTACTTACCTTCAGCTCCCCACTTGACCTCAAAGATCAGATTACCCAATCTGTGCTATTCATGCACTGGGTTAGGGAACCGGTATCGAACTAGGAACCTTGCGATTCCAATGCGGTTGCTCTACCGATTAAAATAATCATTTCCTTAAAGGTTATGGGGATCAATAAAAGTAAAAATAAATAAAACAAAATTAAATTAAATAAATAGATAAATAAAAAGACACAAAAATAACGGACCATATGACCTTTAGGCACCCCCTTTTTTATCTCGATTCAGAAGGTCATGTTTTTTCATTTACACCGTCAATATCTGGTTGTTTGTTAGGGGTTAGGGTTAGGGTCAAGGGTTAGAGTTATGGATTAGTTTTATTATTAAAAAAACACTAAAAATCGTCTGTTAAAAACAACCAGATATTGACGGTGGAAATGAAAAACATGTCCTTCTGAATCAAGATCAAAAAGGGTTGCCTAAAGGTCATATGTTCCAAAATAACAATCTCCCAGAGGGCTTAGGACACGAAGAGCCTTCCGGGCATGCACTGACCCCCCCCCCCAGTTTCTTGGCGTCTGGACTCTGGCATTCTTAGTAACGGTTTGTGAATAAATTCTCTCTCTGTACTTCCAAGTAGTTGTGTTTTTATCTCTCTACATTTTTACTGGCGCACGACTTATACCCATAAGGTCCATGCATTCTTTAGCTACAAGCCATCTCCGGGTAACTTCGGGGACGTCAAAATAAGATGCTACATGTATAAACCACTGATCAGATAGAAACAGAAACATATTTATAACAGAAACCGGAAGCTTTTATTGTTAAAGACAGCACGCCAATTTCATTTTTGTTTCTAGCAACGGTCAAAAATATGGGCGTCACAAACACCTATATAAATAAATACATAAAGCACTTGTCACTCACATCTAAATTGATTTGGTTTTGTTTGGTTTGTTTTGTTTTACGGCATATCAACCTCAGTGGGTCATTTAATGCCGATAAAGTTTTGAAATAAATCAATTCTTAATGGATAATACAATTTTTTTATAAATACATTTTTCTATTTAACCCATAGATGGGACCCTAACAGGTATCTAAATTGAAACAAAACATTTCCAAACTTAGTAAAAAAAAAACCATTAGCCAGGTGCCGTCATCACAGAGACACATGTATGAATAAAAAGTTAATTTGAACATTCGCTAATGAGAGTAACCTCCCTTTGTTTTTTTTACTTTGAGGAAGCCTTGTATTTTGTTTTGAAAAACACGGATTTTTCGACAAATTAGGTATACCTATACTTTTCTAATATACAGGTACTCAAATAGAAATATTAACATTTTTTTAAATCGATTTTAAAATGTTAACACCCTTATAGGAATACATTTAATTAAAAGATATAGGTTCCTCAAAATTTTGAAAAATTATTGATTGGCTGTCTGGCAGATACCGACTTTAGACCACCCCGACAACTTTACTTTGATTATATATATATATATATATATATAATATATATATATATTATATATATAATCCAAAAGTCCAGAGAAGAAATCTTCCTTACGACACAAGAGTTTTATTTAAAAAAACCTGTCGCAGTTTGAGAGCTCAATGTGTGCTCTTAATGTTAGAGTCACAGAGCAAATATATAAGTAAAGAAATACCTATATATATATATATATATATATAATATATATATATATCTCTGTGTGTGTGTGTGTGTGCGTATGTGTGTGTGTGTGTGTGTGAGAGAGAGGTTTGGGTGTGTTCGTATGTGTATATACTCACCAGTTAATACATAAATCTATGCCTGTGTATTTATAGAAAGCTCAGATCTGTAAATAGCAAACGCAGCGACGAGGACTGGCTGAGACTTTGTTAACTCCAATTGACAGAGGACAGTCGCGGCCCTGTTGGGCGAATTTGAAGTCAGTCGCATTTTTTCCACGAGTGTCAGTAAAAACACTGGCGACAGTCATTCGTGTGAAATCAAAGTAGCTCAACCCCACCCTTCCAGGCCTCGATTCCAACTCTGCTCTCCGAAGAATTCGCTAGTCTGGGAGGAGAACATGGATTTAGGTTTAGTTTCGCTTTTTGAACGGGTAGGGGGTCAGAATGTCTCTCTGTGTGTGTTTGTGTTTGTGTTTGTGTGAGGGGGTTATAAATTCATTTGCTTATCAATTTAATTTTTTTTTTGTTTTGTTTGTTGTGTCTATTTTTGTTGTATTTTTAAGTGATTTTTCTTTTAAAAAAATAACTTAAAAAAAAGGATTTATTTTTAGCTAAAACGACAACGTCGTCATTTAAAGTGAAACGTTGAAGTCATTGAAAGTGCATACAGGCACGGATCTATCAGTTAGTATTGCTCAAAAGTTTATGCCTTTTCTGGACTGCTATTCGAACCACTTACCAAGTATGGATTCTCAGAAGCTGATCCAAGTTGAATACTGATCACTTTACATAAATATCGACACTCACGTAATAAATCACCTACAATCTAAATAAGGAAACAAAGCGGATTCACAAATTACACTCATTCAAACACAAATTTAATATAAATATAGAATAATATTTCCTTAAAGGGACATGAATAATTTAGCTACATACATATCCGGGTAATTTGGGTGTCAAAATAAGATGCTACATTGGTCGGCCACAAATAGATTATCAGTCATATGGAGGTCCGATCTCCCTAACAAGCTGAAGCGATAGTTCTTCCAGGCTGTGGTTGTGTCGGTACTGTTATATGGCTGCACCACCTGGACCCTAACTAAACGTCTTGAGAATAAGCTAGATGGGAGCTGCACAAGGATGCTGCGAGCAGTGTTGAACAAGTCATGGAAACAGCACCCCACAAGGAAACAGCTGTACGGTCACCTGCCCCCCATCTCACAAACTATCTGAGTGAAACGGACAAGGCACGCAGGACACTGCTGGAGAAGTAAGAATGAACTCATAAGCGACGTTCTCCTGTGGAAGCCAACACATGGTTATGCAAGTGTGGGGCGCCCAGCAAGGAGCTACATTGACCAACTATGTGAAGATGCTGGCTGTTCCGCAGAGGAGCTTCCAGGTGCAATGAATGATAGGGAGGGTTGGCGTAAGATTGTTGTCGATACCCGTGCTACATGCGCGACATGATGATGATGATGATGATGACATGTATAAACTATAGATCATATGGAAACAGATATATATTAACAATTGAATCCGGTGTCACTTATCGTTGAAGAAACCACACCAGTTTCTGAAAGTAAAACGTAGAAGTCATTGAAAGTACATACAGACACGAACCTATCAATTAACTTGGGTGTCAAAATAAGTTGCTACATTAATATTATCTGCGTTATTCCGACTATTGTCCCCCTCCTCATTGTTATTTGTACAACGTTTCAGCCGATATGCCCTCCGGCCTTCTTCAGGTATTTCTTGTCGGACTCGGGAACCTTCTCGGACTCGGGAACCTTCTTTTCGAACTCGGGAACTTTCTTGTCGTAATCGGGAGCCATCACGGAACTTCGAACTTAACCCTTTATTTAGTCCACGGGGGTATCCTGTTCTCATTCCGCTAACCATAGCTGGGGTAGAGTTGTGTTAATTATTTTTCTATGTTACTGCCTCTACTCAGGATTGAACCCGGAATCGTGGTTGTTTGCTTTGCAACCCTCTTTCGGGTAATTTAATGCCGAATCAATTCATTTTGATAAACAAATGACCTAGGATGTTTATAGTACCTGCTGTAACTTAAGTTGTCACTCAATTCAGTATTGACCTGGCACATTGATACTTAACTTCGGTGATCTAACAGGAGCAGGTGCTCTCAGCGTTTTATGAATGTAATATGAACAAATTAGATAGCTAAATAGAACTGAATGGCCACAGACAGACTGACAGACACAAACTAAAACACATACATAAATACACACACACACGTATGTATACGAACATAAGTACATGTATGTGTGTGTGTGTGTGTGTGTGTGTGCGCGCGCGCGTGTGTGTGTACGTGTGAGTAATTAAATCTCCGAATGTTTTTATATATAAGGAAGAACGGGAAAATTGATGCTTAACTTCAGTGATCTAGCGAGTGAGAATTAAATCAAAATTATTATATTTTTTTACATATTGAACTATTTAAACAATAGCCTATGTGAATAGAAACTTACACACACGTGTACAACTATCATATAATGTTACAGAATAATAATGACATTTTAATTTTATTTTTATATTTATATTTAGATAAAGCATTGATTTTGACTAGTATTTTCTTTCATCTCAATTTTTAGTTGATCTTTTATTGCAACTCACTTAGGCTGTCTGTCCACAAAAATAAAGAACAACATTTATATGGAAATGATAAAAAAATAAACTTGCTGAGATTTGAACATGATAAGAAGACTTATGTTACGTAATCGCCGCCCAGCACCTATATTTGTGGCCTTGTGCCAGACTTGGAAAAGAACCTTTGGAAAAATGTACTACCGATTATCTTGAGTTGCTGGGTGGTCTTTGTGGAATCACCGAAAAAGTAGTTAGGAAAGATAACATCTTTTTAACGAGAGAAATGAGACGATAAGTCTATGATTAGGAAAAAAACAGTCTTTTGGGCTACAGAGAAGTCTTTGATCTTAGGCTTCGTGAACTCTGGTTGACCAGTGAGAATAGAAGGAATCGAATATTCGATTTAGTCCAGAAGGAAGTCGAAAGTTCTAGAGAAGGAAGCTTCTGGAAGATTATTTAGAAATGCTATTTAAGAGACCCGTGAATAGAATCACGATTAGTTGGAGTCTGCGATCAGAGCAGTGAGGGTCCGAGAGTCAGAGGCAGTTAGAGCCAGGAGACCGTGCGTGCAGTTGGCAGTTGATGAACTGAGGTCGCTGATGTGTGAAACCCGAGATGTAATATTTTACACTGGACGAAGTTGAAAACATATTTTAAGTGTGAAGCCTGATAATTGGAACGAAGTTAAGAGCATCACTAAAAACATATTTAAGGAAGCTGACCATCTCTCTCTCAATAAACTTTCATTGAGAAAATAAATTTACGTAAAGCAAGAAATACTGTCCACATCTTTATTTTCTACACGCCAAAGGAATTGTACGGGTAATTATGAATGAAAGTCATTAAACCAACAAACTTGTCAACAAGTCAAATTGGCCGTAACGAAGGGCACGCGACGGCGTACCTAAAGTGATATCTTCCCTTGACCAAAAGAAGTGGGAGAAGGATTTGGGAGCTAAGAAGGGACTGACTGCTACAGCTAGATTCGTGCTTGTAAACAAACGACCGACCGTACGAATACACGATTTGATACTGCCAACGAAACGAACACCGTACGGTACGAACATTACGAAGTGGTCCCGTAACGTTACATATATCGATTTGATGCCCGTATGTAACAAACACCCACAACGTTACACTTATACTGAATGAACAAATCTCTGCTTCAGTCTCAATTCATAGTTTTCCCAAGTTCAGTTTTATGAAATAAAATTCAAGCAAAAACAAAATTTTACTGCTATAACCTCAAAGAGAAATCTAGAAATACAATAGGAATTCAGTTTCTCTTTGTTAAGCTGAGATAGCTAAACAAGCCAAAAGAAAATAGTCAACGTGATTTGACTGTAATATGAACAAATGAGATTGCTAGATAGATCTGAATGGAGACAGATGGAAAGACAAGCACAAAAACACATAAACATACACACACGTATGTATACAAACGTAGATATATATATATATATATATATATATATATATATATGTGTGTGTGTGTGTGTGTGTGTGTGTGTGTGTACTTGTGTGTGTACGTGTGTGTGTATGTGAATTATTAAATCTCCGGATGTTTTTATATATAAGTATTAAATCCCCTACAATCTAAATAAGGAAACAAAGCGGATTCACAAATTACACTCATTCAAACACAGATTTAATATAAATATAGAATCCTATTTCCTTAAAGGGACATGCATAGTTTAGCTACACACATATCCGGGTAATTTGGCTGTCAAAATAAGATGCTACATCAGTATTATCTGCGTTATTCGGACTATTGTCCTCAAACATTCAGAGCAATAAGATGCTACATGTATAAACTGTAGATCATATGGAAACAGATATATATTAACAATTGAATCCGGTGTCACTTATCGTTGAAGAGACGACACCGGTTTCTGAAAGTAAAATGTTGAAGTCATTGAAAGTACATACAGACACGGACCTAATTAGTAGTGTTCAAAAGTTCATGTCTTTTCTGGACATTTCAGAAATCAATTTATTGATTGATTTTAACGGCATGTCAAATTATCCAGAGGTATTTATTGCCTAAACGTTAAGGATCATATTAATTGTACGTTCATATCTATATATTAATACTCGTGTTCCTTAATTGTACGACCTCATCTTGCAAAACCATTTTGATAAAAATGAGACCGTCTAAATCATCCGAGATAAAAACATTTTAAAAAGTAAATCCTGATTATCTGATGTTGCTTATCCACCGAATTCTTATTTCCTCAGCTAAATAATGGACCATTCCATTTTTATTAGAAAGAAAGAAAGAAAAGGAAGTAAAAGGAGATGATGCACAGAAAAAATACAATAAGAAAGAAATAAAGAAAGTAGGGGAGAGAGATAGAGAGAGGGATGTGTGCGCGGAAGTGATAACGCTAATCTGTTTCAATCAACCTAATGGAAAGTTGAAAAGAAGGAAAGAAAAAAAGAGCGAGTTAGAGTTAAATCAAAATTATTATATTTTTTACATATTGAACTATTTAAACAATAGCTCATACGTGAGCATATTAAACCTTGTAATGATCAAATCATCATACTGTGGTATATCCACAAGCCCTGAAAGTAAAACTTAATTAGCCAGCCAAGTAATAAAATGTGGGCGTCACTAACACCTGTATAGATAAATACCAGAGCCACAGATCATTCAATCC
>CM042153.1:2748706-2753706 GCA_023376005.1 Doryteuthis pealeii | reverse complement strand
CTTTCTTTTTCCTTTTTTCTCTTTCTTTTCCTTTTTTCTCTTTCTTTCTTCTTTTCTCTTTCTTTCGCCTTTTTTCTCTTTCTTTATTCCTTTTTCTCTTTTTTCTCCTTTTTTCACTTTCTTTGTCCTTTTCACTCTCTTTTTCTCCTTTTTTTCTTTCTTTTCATTTTTTCTCTTTCTTTCTCTTTTTTCTCTTTTTCCTTTTTTCTCTTTTTCTTTCTCTTTCTTCTCCTTTTTCTCTTCTTTCTCCTTTTTTCTCTTTCTTTTCTCCTTTTTTCTCTTTTCCTTTTTCTCTTTTCTTTTCTCCTTCTTCTTCTTTCTTTTCTTTTTCTTTCTCCTTTTTTTCTCTTTCATTCTCCTTTTCTCTTTTTTCCCTTTTTTCTTTTTCTTTTCTCTCTTCTTTCTCCCTTTTTGTCTCTTTCTCTTTTTCCTTTCATTCTACTTTTTCTCTTTCATTCTCCTTTTTTCTCTTTTTTCTCCTTTTTTTTCTCTTTCTTTCTCCTTTTTCTCTTTCTTTCTCCTTTTTCTCTTTTCTTTTCTTTTCCTTTTTTCTCTTTCTTTTCCTATTTCTCTTTCTTTTTCCCTTTCTCTTTCTTTTTCCTTTTTCTCTTCTTTTTCCTTTTTCTCTTTTTTTCTCTTTTCTCTTTCTTTTTCCTTTTTTTTTCTTTCTTTCTTTTTTCTCTTTCTTTTCCTTTTTCTTATTTCTTTCTCCTTTTTCCTTTCATTCTCCTTTTTTCACTTTCTTTTTCCTTTTTCTCTTTTTTCTCCTTTTCTTTTTTTTTACTTTGGTTTTCTTAGTTTTAAAAAACTGATGTAGCGTCTGGTATATACTTCAAGACTAGCCCCTTTTTTTTTTTTTGCTTTTAAATAAAATCATGCTACATTCACGAACGTATGTATTTTAGAACATGTAAGATCAATGATATATCTTATTATAATGGAGATTATGTCTGTCTGACTTTAGAACATATGACTTTTAGGCACTCCTTTTTAATCCCGATTAAGAAAGGACATGTTTTTCCTTTACACCGTCAATATCCGGTTGTTTTAACACACGATTTTTTAGATTCTTTTAAAATTATAAAACTAACTCCAAAACCCTAAACATAACCCCTAACCCTATCCCCTAGCAAACAACTGGATATTTATGGTGTAAATGAAAAAATGTTCTTTCTTAATCGAGATCGAAAAGGGGTGCCTAAAGGTGATATGGTCGCCGACTTTAACAGAAACTTCGTCACCACCAACGTCACAATTCCCCTGATAAGTTACGTTCTATTCTCACTGGTTATTAATTAAATAATAATTACTTGATATTGATGAGAATATTATTTTTAACAATGTCTCTAGTATGTCTAGCTAAGATGTTTGCTCAAAAATGTCTCTAGTAATGTCTAGCTAAGATTTGCCTCAAAATGTTTCTAGTAATGCTCTAGTAAGATAGGTTTGCCTCAAAAATTTTTCTAGTAATGTCTAGCTAAATAGTTTGCCAAAACAGGCATATCATTAATGTGATATTTATCGCGCGTACCACTTATGCCGGTCAGACACAAAGTCCAATTAATGCGGGGCCACCCACGAACCAAAGCTCATGAGATGGTAGTCAGAAAAAAATGCGTGGATCCCGTCGGCATTCACCTCAAGGGGTGAAACAGAAAATGTTTAAAAAAGCAGAAAATTGTCTGTCAGTTCCACTGTATCTGATTGATTGAATATATGCATAAGTTGGAAGCGCGTCGGCGTCATCGGGTGATTATAGGTTGTAGTGTATTAGGTTTTTCCTTCTCATATATATATATATATATATATATATATAATATATATATAATATATATATATATTATATAAGTCACAATAAAAAAAGTTCGTCTTACCAATGGTTTCAGATGTTTATCCGTCATCAGAAAAAAAACATCATAAAAACACGAGACTCATTGACGACAAATAGGAACGCCGGTGAATGAAGAAAGCAAAAGCAAGAACGAATAACAGATCACGTTCACACGAGGCACGAGTTAAAAAACTGTCCAATTTTTTCAAAAAGTCAACGTCTCTGACGACGGACAAACATCTGAAACCATTGGTAAGACGAACTTTGTATTGGTGACTTAAATAAATAAATAAATACAGCTCTTAAAGAAATAATTGAGCACTTTATAATCATTTCTCCAATATTAATAACAAAAAAATAATATATATATATATATAAAGTCATCCACAGACACCGTGTTTCGACGTTTCACGTCTCTTCAGTGTGGCTAGACACAGCAACTAACTTTGACCAGGAGCGAAACACGACTGGCTTTTCCTCAGTCCGATTCGTAAACCCCTCGGCTATTTGACAGCTACCGCTAAGGGGGCGGTATTTAAACTATTAAATACATACATTTGTTTATATATTTTACGGTCACCAAAGAGATCCAGTCAGTAAACAATAGACGATCATTGCTTTATGCTGGCAGTGAAAGTTAATTTAAGTCGCCCCTTGAGAGCTCTAACGGGTTTTGGGAGCATATAATAAGTCATCTATAGGAAGCGCGTGGTGTAATGGTTAAAGTCATGGGAAATGGACTCGTCGCCCTGAGTTCAAATCCTGGATGTGGTAATTGCATTTCACTTAGCGCTAATACCCTTGGGAAAGGTACGAATCCTACTCTCCCTCCAGCTATGGATAAATAGTAGGACAGACTGGGCTTTTAACCTTAGTTAGGCAACCGGTCTAGGAGAAGGAAAACTCTGAATTCAAATCTGTTAAACTCCGCTTAAAAAAATTGACCTTATGTCACATCCTGCTCGTGCGGAGGAGTTGGTAAATATATTATAATAAGTCATGCAAAGACACCGTGTTTCGACGTTTCACGTCTCTTCAATGTGGCTACATACTCTCACACACACACACACACACATATATATATATTATATGTGTGTGTGTGTGTTGTGTGTTGTGTTTGCATATATATATTTACCAACCTCTCTGCACGAGCAGGATGCGACACAGGTCAATCTTAGCGGAGTTTAACGGGTTGAATTCAGAGTTTTCCTTCTCCTAGAGCTGGTTATCAGCCAGCTCAAAGACTCCAGTCTGCCCTGCTATTTATCCATAGCTGGAGGAAGAATTGGATTCATACCTTTCCCAAGGGTATTAGCGCCATGTGAAATGCCAACAGCGCGTCCAGGAATTGAACTCGCGTTGACGAGTCCATTTCCCGACTCTAACCATTAGACCACGTGCCTCCTGTGTTTGCATATATATATATATATATATATATTATATATATATATATATATGTGTGTGTGTGTGTGTGTGTGTGTGTGTGTGTGTGTTTGAAAGCAACCATGATTGTGTGGTATGTCCATATTGATATGTTATATAAGTGAGTTAGTTATTTTATTAACTATCAATTTTTAGATAAATAATTTAATTCATTTCATAGAAAATTGTACATTTTCCAAATGATTAACAGATGGCCTCTGTTAGTTAAGAAAAATATGGTTTCAAGTAACTATTCCCATCTAACACTAAATATTTGTTGTAGAGTTTCACGCATTGTTATCTAATACAATAATTTGAAAACAGTTGTACTGTTTCAAATAATTATATGGTTTCAAAATACTATAAATAATTTTCAAAACACTGCAGTTCCAAGGAAATATTCTGAATACAAATAACTTTTAAGATTTATATGCTATCTGACCTGGGTAAAAAAGGGTTATCTTCTCTTACCACGAATGTTTCACCAATAAGTGACACTACTAGTGGGGTACTTAAAGCAGCGCAGCCGGGAATTTCTCATTCTCATTTTCTTACTCTAGCACCACAGAACATGGGCTAGACGCTTGGTGTCTCTGTCCATTAAGTGGAGGGCTTTGACTCACAACTATCAGTAAGTGACTCTCGTATTCTTTATGAACTCTTTCTCACTTCCAAAGGAGCTTCGTCCTATCTGTTTTGTATCTTTATGTATGTCATCCTCCGTATGCTCAGACAATAAAGTCTGTGTTGTTATATGTACCTCTATGTTCGGATTTAATTCATATACAATTTCACCTACGTTGGGCGGTTACTCTGATCCTTCTAACGTAGTTATAAGAACCACCTATTCTATTCCTATATCCTCATAATTATTATAACCTATGCATCTGGCACTGCTACACTCATCTTGATTGTGTGCGTCCCGTCATAGGTAATGGTTAACAAGTTAGTCTTGCAGATCTACTACTACTGAATTGAGAGTTCGCACCTCGCTGGATCCACATGATTGCAATCTTCTGTCTCATTCTATCCAGAACGAACGGGTTGGCTAAATACCTAACTCATCTTGGCTCTCCACTTTGGCTCTTACAGGCGATTGGAGAGGCCTCTTCCGATCAATGGCGTCTGGTCACGTCAAGCCCTAACTCCTATATGATTGTCCCAACCCTATTGCTCTTATGGCAAGCCCTAACCCTTTTATCATATATGTGCAAGGAGGCGGTGGTTGAGTGCATGTCCTGTGAATGACATTAAACTCTCTCTCTGATGGTGAGGTTCCACTTCTAGAGGTTGGGGAATATGGAGCACCCATTTATCACCATTGCTCCTAGGTGCACTCTAACCCAGATTGTTAGTACCTGTTAGGGTCCCATCAAAGGGTTAAATAGAAAAGTTTGCTCATGAAAATAATTGAGTATCCATTAAGAATGAATTTATTTCGAAACGTTGTCGGTATCAAATGATCCACCGCGGTTGATATGCCGTAAAATAAACTTACAGATAATTCCGTGTAAAATCATCCAGGCCATGTCACCCACTCCCTTCAATTTTTCTGAAATTTTGTCCAAGTATAGATTATGGGAGCTGCACAAGAATGCTGCGTGCAGTCTTGAATAAGTCGTGGAAACAGCACTCCACAAGGAAACAGCTGTAAGGTCACTGCCCCCATCTCACAAATTTATCCGAGTGAGACGGACAAGGCATGCAGGAAACCAAATAAAAACTTTTGAATTCTCCCCCTCTCTTT
>CM042153.1:2743206-2748606 GCA_023376005.1 Doryteuthis pealeii | reverse complement strand
AGACGTCAGCAGAAATGAAGAAAGTAATAGCACAATATGGGATCTGTGCGGGGTAAATGGATGTCTTATACGGACGCTGATCGCGTGGTAGTGTAGCGCTCCACAATCAGAGGCTGGCAAACAATCCTTCCTTGGGAATCCTCAGCGCTATTGAAAAGGGAATAGGCAACTTCGCCTTCCGCTCCTCCTATGGAAAACGCGTTGATACGCGACTTTCAAGGGCTACGGATAACCAGAACCCCCGTCGAATATCTAGAGGAGGGCAATAGTGGAAAGAACCCAAGACCAGAGGAGATTAAGAAAAGAAAGGAAAGAGAAAAGAGAAGAAGAGAAGAAAATTAAGAAAAGAAAAGAAAGAAGCAAGAAGAAAGAAAGAAAGAAAGAAGAGAAGAAGAAGTGAAAGGAAGGAAAAGCAAATGAGAGAAAAGGAAGAGGAAAGGATAAGGAAAAAGAATAACAATAGAAAGATAAAGAAAGAAGTAAGAAGAAAAGAAAAAGAAAAGAAAAAGAAAAGAATCTAGATGAAAAAGAAAAGAGACAACAGGAAAGGGAAGAAAGAAAAGGTGATTTAATGTAAAGTAAAAGAAAGAAAAGAAGAGGAAAAGAGAGAAAGAAAGAGAAAGGAAAGATAAAAGAAGAGGATAATAAAGAATAAGGAGAAAAAGAAGAAGAAGAAAGAGTAGAGAAAGGGAAGTAAGAATCTAGATGTATTGACAGAGGTTGTGAAAGAAAGAAAGAAATTCATAAGGATAAAGAAAGAAAAAAATGGGAGAAAGAAGTGAAAAGAAGGAAGGAAAGAAAGAACAAGAAGGAAGGAATCCTAAGAATAGGAAAACAGAGTGATAAAGGAAAGAAAGAAAAGAAAGAAAGAAAGAAAGAAGAAGTAAGAAGAAAGAAGAAGAAGCAAGAATAAGAAGTAAAGACAAGACGAATAAGAAGATAAAGAAAGAAGAAAATCTAGAATGAGACGGCCCAGAATGTGGATTACCGTGAAGAATTTGAAAGAAAGGAGAAAAAGAGAGAAGAATAGAAAGAAAAGGATAAAGAAAAAAAAGGAGGGGAAAGAAAGAAAAAAGAAAGAAAGAAAGTAAAGAAGAGAAGAAGAAGAAGAAGAAGTAAGAAAAGAAGAGAAGAAGAAGAAGAAAGAAAGAAAGATGAAGGAAGAAAAGGAAAAAGAAAAGAAGAAAGAAAGAAAAGAAGAAGAAAAGAAAGAAAGAAGAGAAGAATCTAGATGAGACAAGATAAAATAGTGAAAGAAAAGAAAGAAAGAAAGAAAAAGGAAAAGAAAGAAGAAGAAAAAGAAACGAAGAAGAAGAAGAAGAAGAAGAGCAAGAAAGAATCTAGATGAGACAGAGTGAAAGAAAAAAAGAAAAGAAAGAAAAAGAAAAGAAAAAAGAAAAGAAAGAAAAGAAGAAGAAGAAGAAGAAGAAGAAGAAGAAAGAGAAATCTAGATGAGACAGAGTTGAAAGAAAGAAAGAAAGAAAAGAAAAAGAAAAGAAAGAAAGGAAAAGAAGAAGAAGAATCTAGATGAGACAGAGTGAAAGAAAGAAAGAAAGAAAGAAAGAAAGAAAGAAGAAGAGAAGAAGAAGAAGAAGAAGAAGAGAAGAAGAAAGAAAGATCAGACTGAGACATAAAAGAAAGAAAGAAAAAAGAAAAGAAAGAAGAAGAAAGAAGAAGAAGAAGAAGAAGAAAACAGAAGAAGAATCTAGATGAGACAGAAAGTGAAAGAAAGAAAGAAAGAAGAAAGAAGAAGAAGAAGAAGAAGAAGAAGAAGAGAAGAAAGAGAAGACTAGATGAGACATAGTAAAAGAAAGAAAGAAAGAAAGAAGAAGAAGAAGAGAGAAGAAGAAAGAAGAAGAAGAAGAAGAATCTAGATGAGACATGAAAGAAAGAAAGAAAGAAAGAAAGAAAAGAAGAAGAAGAAAGAAGAAGAGAAGAAGAAGTATCTAGATGAGACATAGTAAAAGAAAGAGAAGAAAGAAAGAAAGAAGAGGAAAGAAGAAGAAGAAAAAGAAAGAAGAAGAAGAAAGAAGAAGAAGAAGAAGAAGAAGAAGACTATTTGTCTATTCATCTCCACTTTGTGAAGTCAGTTTCATCTGTGTTCCGATTTTATTGTCTCCAGCTGAGATCATTGTTTTTGTTTGTTTCTACACATTGCTTCTTCTGATACGCAATTCCTCAAGTCGCTTCCATCCTTTCTTCTTTCATAATGGCCACTCATCTAAGTAGTAAATAGGTTTATGACTGCTTAACAGCGCTGAACGAGAGGGAAACAATGCTTTCACCATAACCTGACCGTAAATTAGAAAATATCTCTTTTTTTTTCATTTATACCTGAATAAATCCGGAGTGTTGCATACCTCTTTTTTTTACTTTCTTACTTCTATTATTCTTCTTCCAGCGTCTCTTCTAGCGTCTGGACTTCGTCTTGGGGACTTCGTGTCTGGTCTTCCATTGGGGATTTCTCTTTATCAGAAGCCCTGTGTCATTGGCAGTTTTTAGATAATAACACAAGACTTCGATTTAACTTAGATCATATTTTATTCTGAAATCTCCACCAGACTACCTGCGCAGATTGAGTCGGCTGCGTGCATAACACGACTTACCACCGTCGTGGATTTGGCCGATCTGACTAAACATCTCTCTAATCTAAACCGGAAGAGGGTATTCTCCACCTGATTCTCACGCTATCCACCGGAAGGATCAGAATGATGTAAGCCTTGTCATTCAACCTTCAAGGCCGTGGGCTGCAACAACTTATAACAGCCATTTTGGTTTCTACACTACTGTAGATAAATATTAGGAATCTAATTATTATGTATCACGGAGCTCGCTTTTGGTTGTCACGTCCTTTCGACTTAAATCATTGGTCCTCTCTAGATGACCGGGGCTTATGTCCCTACATCCCCTGCATAAGATTAAGACTCCACCTCAAAAAAAAAATTACTCCAGGGTAAAAGGTAATCTACGAGGGTGTGGTATATTAAGAAACGGAAGCACCGTTTCTGCCATTGTTTTTGTTATGAAACGGAAGTACCGTTTCAGCCATCTTTTTGAGTTGTGAATAAAAGGCGGAAGTGATCACTTCTCGTGGATAACTTCAGCTCGACTACCCGTGCTATTATTCCGCTAAGCATGTTACAACCGAGGGTAATCCCAAAATTAAGGTCTCCTAAACACTGGGGACACAGGGAAACTGTTCGTGCGGTTATTGACAACATTGTTGTGTTGTTTTTTTTTTGCTCACGCCTACGCTTGTCTCTGTGCGCATCTCGCTGCCATGTTTAATCTTGGCAATCGTTTCTGATTGAGCTCCCGATTGATGCTACTGCCAAGCGTGAAACTGATGCAGTTATTCAGTTTTTGAAATTCATCGCCAATTAACGGAATTGTATGGTATGTTGTCAAAAACAACCACAAGTAGTGTAGGGAGTTTGCGACAATGACGAGGTTCAACGCCTCGTCAACGACATGGTGAGCTGGTATGACATGGGCATACAAAAACTGCCACAGTGCCTACAAAAAATGCATCGACCGAAATGGCGATTATGTAGAAAAATAGATATATGTCCAAAATTCATATTTATGTAAACATCATTGACAAAAACAATAAACATTTCTGTGATTTCTAAACATTTTGGAAACCTTACTTTAGGATCACCCTTGTATTATTAAACTTTCAAAAATAGGTTTGGTTGCATTTTGATAGTGGTAACTGCAGAGACCAAAGTGATATTGGTGATAATGTATATTGACTCTTCCATCACTCTTGTCTTTCATTGCTAAATTTTCCTAATTTAACTACTTAGTTAAAATGTGAAGTAAAGAATAAAATTACAGTTGTTTCGTCTTGTTAATGGATTTCTTTTCAGATTTATCCCCGAGATGTTTTGCCCCTATTCATTAAGATAAAACTAAACAATTAGAAATCAATAATACTATGCACATATTTATTAAAATCAAATTTGTAATATCAATATTCAAATAACCTTCCGTTCACACTGTAAACCTTTATTTTGTTGTATATATAAATACAATTTCATGTTATTAGTATGTAGATATAGTCAATGGTATTAATAATGTAAAACAATTTTATTAATAATTGTGCGATAGTACTTTTTTGGTACTGCGTAACGACTACTCGCTCGAGTCCTGCTACATGACGTTAGCTTTAGACGCGCCCATAAATCTTTATCAAAACATTTCTTTCTCTTCTCGAAGCGAGTACAGCGTCTTTTTGATAGAGTTAAAAAAAAAAGAAGATTTACTCAGAAATGAAACAATTATTTTATTTTTAAAGCGTAATATTTTTTAGCTTAGAAACTTGAAAGTTTTAAATTAAAAAATAAACAAACTTTGAATCATGTAAATTTCTGGTTCTACAAATATGTTTTCTTTAGTTACGAATTTTATTTTATTTACATTTTTATTATAAATAAAATGATTCTACATTTTTATATACATTTTTATTACCAATTATTTTAATATGCACGAATCTTTACATTTTTTTTAGAAATTAAGCAATCATTTTATGTTTCCCCTCATTCGATAAATTTTTAAGAAGATATTTGAGCTAAAAGTTTATTAAAGAACAAAACGAATAAAATAAATTACGGAAATATCTGCTTCTATATACGCACTATCAATAAGAAGAAATCACATGAATTCTTCAAAAATCAACTAATGGTACGATTTTGATAAAATTTTCGATTTATAGATATAGATAGATATTTTGAAACTTAAGTCTCAGAAAAAAAGAAAAAACGTATTTTATGAAAATAAAAATATTTTACAACCTCACAATAAATGAAAATTAATAAAGAATTCAAATGAAAAACAAGTTTATTTTCCTGAAAAAAGAAAAAAAAAAGAATGAAAAATTCGGGTGTGCATAGAGATTGTAAATAACCCATTCGACTCCACATGCGCATTGGAAACTTGTCCCTTCACCTTTGATAACTAAACACTTTATTCAATGCTTACAAATTTTTATTTGAAAACTTTTCGGACATCTATAGTTAAAAATGGTAGAACTTTTTGACATCTACACTTAAAGAAAAAACTCTTTAGATGAAAGGATAAAACTCTTTGGACATCGAAAGGATAAAACTCTTTGGACAACACCTACAGTTAAAAGGATAATCAAGTCACAAAAATTGTCTATCAATGGAATTGTTCATCTTTATGTTCCTATTTTTTCTTTTAATTTGAATACTTTTAAAATTATTTAACTTTCGTCATAAATCCTATTTCATACATTAATCTATAGTTTCAATTTAAACATCACATTTGAATATAATGTGTAATTACAAAAACAAAACAAAAACTACTTGAAATTGAATGTCGAGTTTTAAAATAGATTTTTTTTAAATTACTTTAATTATTAATTTTTTAAATTTA
>CM042153.1:2728206-2735706 GCA_023376005.1 Doryteuthis pealeii | reverse complement strand
TTTTCCTCAACGTCGGACTATTCCATAATTATATCATTATTTCAAATAATTTAATCTAGTTTAATTTAATGGATATTATATGAAGCCGGGATGTTCAGCTTCTAAATTGAAAAATATGTTGCGTCTTATCTGTTATTAGTTTATTCACTGCTAAATGGAAATAATTTTTACAAGAGCTAGTAAGATACCATATTTCCAATTTAATGGAATATATATATATATATATATATATATATATATATATATATATATATATATATCTCTCTATATTATAGCTCTGAGTGCTTATGATATATATATATATCATACTCCCAAAAACAGGCCTGACTTTCAAAATAAATCTGTTTTTTTGGATCACCCTATATATATATATATATATATATATATATACACACACACACATATATAACATATATATATATATATATATATTGTGTGTGTGTGTGTGTGTGTGTGTGTGTGAAGAGAAAAATGGAAGGGAATACGACGGTATGTAATATAGTGAAAATAATTTCTCACACACACGACGTAAGAGAATGTTCAATGTCAGCTTCAAAACCGTCTATCTCAGCGTTCATAATTTTCAAACAATTCTAAGAGTGCTTATTCTTCATTCAAACATTTTTAAACAAACTGATCAACAAAAACTATCCCTATTATCCTTATTATCTGTGACAAATATTACTTTTCCTTAAATCAACAAAAGCCCTGAAGAAGATCTGCTAGTAAGATACCATATTTCCAATTTAATTATTTACCCAACCCCTCCATCCTGGACAGGATTTGACTCGAGCTAAATTTTTAAAGCTGGCTAAAGTTGGTTTGAAATCAGAGCTTATCCTATCAAAGAATACATCATCATCATCATCATCATCATCATCATCATTTCACGCTGGTAGCACGGATATCCATGAAAATCTCTCGCTAATCGTCCCTATCACTCATTGCCTCCGAAGAATTGTCACTTTAACTTGTCAACTATTTGTATTAGATAGGAATACTTGATGTTTCAAAAGTTTTTAACAAATAATTCCAGATATCTTACATAGAAAACAAAAATACCGACCCTTTTAGTACCGGTAAGGGTCATATTTATGGGCTAAATAGATTTTTAAAAATTAGTAAAATCATTTTAAATTATTGATACTGTTGGCCATATAAAAAAAGGCGTCGGGGCGGCCTAAAGTCGGTATCAGCCAGTCAGCGAGGGAGTCTATCCCCTTTTCTCTAGCGCTAGACCAAGGATATTGTTTTTGCATCTGAGGTGGAGCGCCACACATACTATCAGCTCCTTACTTTACCGGACGTATTCCTGTGCTACTCATACGCTGGGTTGGTGAGGACCGGTATCGAACTAGGAACCTTGTGGTTTCTAGCCGAACGCTCTACCGACTGAGCTAACCCGGCCCATATACAACAAAATAGTGGTTTACAGTGTGAACGGGAAGGCTAATTTGCATATTGATCTTAAATATTCAATTTTGATATGTTCTTGGTATTATTGATTTCTATTTCTTTTGTTTTATTTCAATAAATATGAGCAAAAATCTCAGGTATAAATCTTAGAAAATAAGTAGACCTGAGCCTATTCTAGTAGAGACCACAAAAAGCGGAGATTTAAGAGGTTTGAATTCAGAGTTTTCCTTCTCCTAGACTGGTTACCTAACCAAGGTAAAAGATCCCAGTCTGTCCTGCTATTACCCATATCTGGAGGGAGAATAGTTGGATTCTTACCTTTCCCAAGGGTATTAGCGCTATGTGAACAGTGACTTCGTCCAGGATTTGAACTCTGATCGACAAGTCCATTTCTTACGACTCTAGCCAGTACACCACGCGCCTCCCAGAAAAATTAGTATTAAATACGAGTTTTTAAAAAAATTGAATACCCAACAAGAATGAATAAAACAAAATGACTTCGGCATACAATAACTCGACAAGTGTTGACATGCCGTAAAATCCAACCAACCAGCTTTATGTACTTCCCCCCATTATTCATCATTGTCTTTTGTGTCAATCCCCATTTTACCTTTTCACCGTTACAATCCACACACCTGCCGACCCCAAAATATACACAGTGTCATTTATGCTTGTGTCATTCTGAAGAGGCACCCGTATGTCAAGGGTTAAGGTCAGCTGTGTGGCGCTGATACCCTGCTAGGTGTTGACCGATACAGTGTAATGTCATTCCTGACTACCCTCGTAGCTTCCGTCTGTTTTCCGACTCTCCTGTTCCCTTGTCAAAAATGCCTTGTGTCCCAGGAACCTGTCCCACCCGAAAAAACAACATGTACGAATTCCTGTGTGTCCGTTGCTAGGTTTTCTCGAAGTTCATCTCTTCCCACCTCGATCAAAAAATTCAATTCCTCTAAAAGTCAATCTTTTAAATATCAAGTCGAAGTTGACCAATGTACACGAACGTATATTGGCATGGGCACGCACACACACGTCTCTCTCTCTCTCTCTCTCTCTCTCTCTATATATAATATATATATATATATATATATATATATATATATATATATATGTGTGTGTGTGTGTGTGTGTGTGTGTGTGTGTGAAGAGAAAAATGGAAGGGAATACGACGGTATGTAATATAGTGAAAATAATACACACACGTGTATATATATATATATATATATATATATATATATATGTGTGTGTGTGTGTGAAGAGAAAAATGGAAGGGAATACGACGGTATGTAATATAGTGAAAATAATACACACACGTATATATATATATATACATACACACGTGTGTGTGGATAAGAATGCGTATAATGATGTACGTGTGTATGTAATAATAATCTTATTATAATGGAGATTGTGTATTTTTCTGTCTGTAACCGAAACTATATTCCTACTCAAGTCACAAATCTCTGAGTTATTGACATCACATTCTCCATGATTTTATTTTTTTTTTATCTAAACCACAATTATTAATAAAATTGTCTTACATTATTAATACTGTTAACTATGTCTACATACTGACAACATGCAATTATATTTATATATATAACAAAATAGCGGTTTACAGTGTGAACGGGAATGCTAATTTGCATATTAATATTAAAAAATCGAATTTAATAAATATGTGCTTAGTATTATTGATTTCTAACTGTTTGGTTTTATTTTAATGAATATAAAAAAATCTCTTCAATGAATCTTAAATGAAATCCATTAACAAGATAAAATAACTGTCATTTTATTCTTTACTTCCTCTTATAACTAAATACTTAAATTAGAAAAATAACAATGAAAGACGAGAGTAATGGAAGAGTAAGTTTCAGTTGTTCCATTTTTTATTATACTCCCTCTGTTTCAAATCTTTTATTATACTCCCTCTGTTTCAATTTTTTTATCTGTATTCTTATTTAGTTTCATTAGCCTTTCTAATTTAATATGATATTTTATTATAAAATTTAACTAAAATACTTGCACCCGGAGGGTGCATATATTTGCTAGTAATAATAATAATAATAATAATAATAATAATAATAATAATAATAATAATAATAATAAAATACTGTGGAGCTTGAAGGCGAGGGAGATACATTTTGTAGTTGGTGACCTTAAAATGACGGTTATAAATTAGCTGAAGAAAAAAAAATACTCTTAAGCTCAGCTAAAAACTGAAGAGATTTGCATGATATATATTTACACTCTCTCAAACGCATACACCCCCGCCACCCCAACACGCGCGCACGCACACACACACACACACACACACTATATATATATATATATATATAGTCATCTACATGCAGTAATGTTTCACTGACTCTTCAATGCATCTAGAATGTGCAGGGTGTGTCAGGCCGGGATCGAAATTCGGCGGATTTGTCATCAGTCATAATATGCATACAATTATTGAAAAAACTATTTTGACTAAACTAAAACTTATTGTTGAATTTGTTGATAAAGCAACATTTTCAACAAGATCTACCTAAACCGATTTTTTCTCCAAAACTGACCAAACATAACCGAATATCACCATAAACCCCTCTCTCTAAAAACTGAAACCCATATGAAAAAAAGAAATTCTACATAACCCTTTTTGGCATTAAATGACCCACAGAGGTTGATATGCCGTTAAACAAAACTCAAACTCAAACTCAATTTACATTTTGTATTTTTGTTGAAAATAAGCTAGCATCCATATATCTATAAGACACATAGTGTAATGGTTATCACCAATGAAAATGGACTCGGCGAGACGAGGAAAACTCTGAATTTGAACTGTTAAATAATTTATGACATAATTTATGAACATATCTGTACTTAGAATCTGAATCAGGGCCGTTAACTTAAAATAACGGAGTCCCGTGAAAAATTACCCGATTACGGTTAATGACTTTTGACCCCTTAAAAAGCGCGTGATTGGACGCGTGGGAATAGTTTCTAGTTTAAAGCAGATGCGACCCAGATTTCAAGGAGAGTAGACGTGGTTTGTCAGCTCCCGGGTCCATCTCTCCCTGCGGCGGAATCATGGGCTGAGAAATAAAATTTGATCAAGAAACAAATCGTTGTGTTTGTTAATTAAATTATTAAACAAGTAATGCCCAGCCCAGCCTGTAAGAATAATCCACGAAAAGGAAAGAAAACCAGCCCTTAATAGAAGTCAACCAGATAACAAGGCGGCCGACAAACTAGACGATTTAGTTTGTTTGGTTTGTTTTGTTTTACGGCATATCAATCTCAGTGGATCATTTCATGCCGATAAAGTTTTGAAATAAATCAATTCTTAATGGATAATACAATGTTTGTATAAATACATTTTTCTATTTAACCCATAGATGGGACCCTAACAGGTACTACCACTCCGGGTCAGAGTGGACCAGGGAGCAATGGTGATGAAGGGGTGCTCCATATTCCCCAAACCTCCAAAACTGGAACCTCACCATCAGATAGAGTTTAACGTCATTCCCAGGACATGTAGACCCACAGCCACCGCCTTCTAGCACCCATATGATAAAAAGGGGTTGGGGCTTGCCATAAGGGCAATAGGGTTGGGACAATCATATAGGTGCTAGGGCTTGACGTGACCAGCCGTTTGATTGGAGGGGGCCTCTCCGACCGCCCGTCTAGCCCAAGATAGGGCCAAAGTGGAGTATTGCATGTCATGAACTGCTCATTCACCTGGGCTCTATCCTTAAGCATCACGGGTCGCCACCCACGGCCAACAGGTGGCCCCATTGCGGGAGTCTTACCCCTCTGCAGAGGTACAGTCGGTGCATTCTAACGCCCCAGCCGACAGGGCGGGAACTAGACGATTTAGAATCACTAGACAAAGAAGTAAAGAACAAAAAGAAGTAGCACTGTAAACAGTAAAAACTCTCTACTCTATATCTAATCTATCTGTATTTCTCTCTATTTTACACCCGAGAACTCTATCATCCCTTATATACCCAAAAGAAATTGACCTTGTGTCACATACTACTCGTGTGGAGGGGTTGGTAAATATGTATGTATTTCAATAAGGATGGCAATGATTTTGATAGCGAAATAGAGTTTACCGATAATGTTGTATTTTTAATCTGATTGGCACGGCCGTTTTTAAAGGCAATTGGTCGAGGGTTGATTTAAAGAGTGATTGTTTCCTTATCTGTGAGATAGGAAAGAACAGTCACACGCGCAGGTCAAAGACGGGTCAGAGCGTTTACATGCACACGCCACCATCTAATCATGGCTTAATCACAGGACACAACAACAATAGTAAATAAATACCTGAATAAATAAATAAAATAGGTGAGAGAAACAATAGAAATCTACCTCAGAAATGGCAATTTTTGTCTGTCTGTCTATATCTATTTGGCACCTATACCAGTGAACCGATCATGATGAAATTTATAGATAAAATAGGTGAGAGAAACAATAGAAATCTACCACAGAAATGGCAATTTTTATCTGTCTGTCTATATCCAGTTGGCGCCTATACCAGTGAACCGATGATGATGAAATTTATAAATGAATAAAATAGGTGAGAGAAACAATAAAAATATACCACAGAAATGGCAATTTTTGTCTGTCTGTGTATATCTATTTGGCACCTATACTTGTGAACCGATCATGAGGAAATCTATAAATAAAATAGGTGAGAGAAACAATAAAAATCTACCACAGAAATGGCATTTTTGTCTGTCTGTGTATATCTATTTGGCGCCTATACCAGTGAACCGATCATGATGAAATTTATAAATAAATTAGGTGAGAGAAACAATAGAAATCTATCACAGAAATGGCAATTTTTGTCTGTCTGTGTATATCTATGTGGCGCCTATACCAGTGAACCGATCACGATGAGATTTATAGATAAAATAGGTGAGAGAAACAATAGAAATCTACCACAGGAATGGAATTTTTTGTCTGTCTGTGTATATCCAGTTGGTGCCTATACCAGTAAACCGATCATGATAAAATTTATAAATAAATAAAATAGGTGAGAGAAACAATAGAAATCTACCACAGAAATGGCAATTTTTGTGTCTGTGTATATCCAGTTGGCGCCTATACCAAAAAACCGATCATGATGAAATTTTGAAATAAAATAGGTGAGAGAGACAATAAAAATCTACCACAGAAGTGGCAATTTTTGTCTGTCTGTCTGTGTATATCTATTTGGCGCCTATACCAGTGAACTGATCATGATGAAATTTATAAATAAATAGGTGAGAGAAACAATAGATATCTACCACAGAAATGGCAATTTTTGTCTGTCTGTGAATATCCAGTTGGCGCCTATACCAGTGAACCGATCATGATGAAATTTATAAATAAAATAGGTGAGAGAAACAATAGATATCTACCACAGAAATGGCAATTTTTGTCTGTCTGTGTATATCCAGTTGGCGCCTATACCAGTGAAACAATCTTGATGAAATTTACAAATAAATAAATAAAAGTGAGCAAAACAATAGAAATGTACTACAAGAATAGCAATTGCTGTCAGTTAGTAAGTTGGTGGGTTTGGATTTAGCGGTATGTCAACCCTTGTTGGGTTATTTTATGCTTAAGACATTGTTTTAGTTATTCATGATGGATATTGAAAATTATTTTAAAAAACACATTTTAAAACTCATTTTTTAAAATTTAACCCATAGATGGGACCCTAACAGGTACTACCACTACGGGTCCGGGTGGTCCCGGGAGTAATGACGATGATGGGGTACTCCACCGAGCTCCAGAACGAGAACTTCACCATTATTGCTGTATGTGTATAACCATTTGGTGCTACACCTATGATCCATTCATGATGAACATTTACTCACATGTTCGGATTATTGTCAGAAATAGGACTGACAAATTGGATTTCGATAAAAATCAATTATGTAACCCATGGAGGATATCTTTACAATGGTGGAGGAAAGAGAAGACATTTCAGTGAGAGAGGGAGTGGGAGCTGTAAGTAAAAGTAAAGTCGTCGGGGCGGCCTAAAGTCGGTATCAGCCAATCAGCGAGGGAGTATATCCCCTTTTTAATAGCGCTAGACCAAGGGGATTGTTT
>CM042153.1:2713206-2720706 GCA_023376005.1 Doryteuthis pealeii | reverse complement strand
GACATTGTCACAACTCTGACAAATTTACGATGACGTCATGACCAATTGAACCCAGAAAATCAAGTAAATAACACAGTTTTCATATCACGCCCTCCATTATTCATCACACTGGAGGTCCCAGATCAAGACAGACAGACAGACTGATAGAAACAGAGAGAGACAGTGACACAGAGAGAGAGACAGAGACAGAGACAGACAGATACAGAGAGACAGAGACAAAGACAGAGAGACAGAAAGAGACAGAAAGAGACAGAGACAAAGAGAGAGAGAGGGGGGAGACAGAGAGACAAAGACAGAGAGAGACAGACAGAGACAGAGACAGAGAGATGGAGAGAGAGGGAGGGAGAGACAGAGACAGAGAGACAGAAGAGACAGAGAGACAGAGACAAAGACACAGAGAGAGAGAGACAGAGAAAGAGACAGAGAGAGAGGGGGGACAGAGACAGAGAAACAGAAAGAGACAGAAAGAGTCAGAGACAGAGACAGAGACAGAGAGAGAGAGAGACAGACAGACAGGGAGAGAGAGAGAGAGAGAGAGAGAGAGAGAGAGAGAGTTGAGTCACACCCACACAATCTAAGCGAACATTTGGACTTGTCAGAAGATAGCACCGTTGTCCCCCCCACACCCACCCACTGAACAGATGTGTCATTTTAATTGAACAGCTCACAGATATTTACCCAACATTTTTGATATGTCTTAGCATGCACTTATTCATTTATTTATTTATCTATTTATTTATTTGTCATTGCAAAAAGCGTTGATGTCTGCATTCGCCATTTCAGGAGAATCATTATCATTTGTCCCAATCTTCTGTGTTCATTTTTTTCCCGTGGAAGTCACACATTTTCTCGGCACGGCCATGAATAAATGGTCAATCTAGTCAAGACGTTCTATTCTGGAAAAGCAGATTCTATCAGGTTATTTACGACCATAGCTGTTGCGCTTCCCTTAGAGACTATGAAAAATTCAACACTAGAATAGTGGAAATTTTTCATTTGCAGTTTCACTCTACAGCAGACGAGGGAGTGGTCCGAGTCACAGTCTGCGCTGTGAAAGGTACGGGTTTGGAGGAGACTTTTGAGGTTGGATCGCCGTGTTATGATCAGGTCCAACTGGTGCCAGTGGCCTGATCGAGGGTGTCTCCAGGAAACTTTGTGACGTGGTTTGGATTTAAAATAGGAGTTGGTGATGCATAGATTGTGGTATGTGCAGAACTCAAGGAGACGTTGTCCATTCTCATTACTTCTACCAATGCCATGATAACCCAAGCAAGATGGCCAGGAGTCGTGGTCAGCACCAACTCTTGCATTAAAGTCACCAAGTTGTTCTTGTTTGGGGATGTTTTTATAATCAACTCAAGCTCATCATAAAATTTGTCCTTTGTTTCTTGAGGGGCGCTAAGTGTTGGGGCGTATACACTAACCAGGTGAACAGGTCCTATCGAAGAGTTCAGGCGAGGGTCAAAATTCTCTCTGAGCCACCTGTAGGTGGTACTATTGCACCCAGTAAAGTGTTCCTGGCTGCAAAGCCAACTCCATGCTCTCTGGTTTTACCAGGAGGTTTCCCTTGCCAGAAAAAGCATAATTGAAAGGATACGAATGGTCAGCTATTTATTGAAAACTAGTAGGATCTGTGGATATAGAACAGTATGATAATTTACTTGAACTATTAAAAGATAGTTCAATATGTAAAATTATAATAATATTGATTTAACTCTTTCTGTTACATAATTATTAGATACCTAATATTTATGGCAATAGTGTAGAAATCAAAATGGCCGTTATAAGCTACAACCCACGGCCTTGAAGGATGAGTGACAAGGCTTGACCTCAGTCCTAACCTTCCGGTGGATACCGTGAGAACCGGTAGAAAGGACCCTCTCTTCCGGTTTAGATAGTAAGTAAGTCTCAGTCAGTTAGAAGTTAGAAGCCGAGCTCGTAGGATGTAAGTCTCACCTGCGCAGATGTCTGGATTGGAGATTTAAAATAAAGTAACATCAAAGTAAATCGAAGTCTTGTGTTTATTACCCAAAAACTAACAATGACACAGGGCTTCTGATAAGGAGAAATCCCTAACAGAAACCAGACCCGAAGTCCCCAAGAAAGTCCAGACCTTAGAAGAGACCAGACCAAGATAGACGATCAGAATAGCAAAGCCGGCCTGAAGAAAACACGACCAGAAGTAAGAAGTAAGAAAAGGGTATACAAAATTTCTTTCGCTCATTTTCTTTCTTTCCTTCTTTTCATCTTTTCAAGGGGTATCGAATCTTCCCAGAGATCCACAATTGGAACTTCATCATTAGTTGCAGTTTAACGTCAAACCCAGGACACTAAAACCCTCAGACACCGCCTTCTAGCACATATATGATAAAGAAAGGCTAGAGGGTTGCAATGAGGGCAATAGAGTTGGGACAATCATATTAGTTCTAAGGCTTGACAAGACTAGTCGATTGATCGGAGAGGACATCACCGATCGCCCGTCTAGCGAAGGGGAGTCTTAAAAGTAACGAACCACTCAGCCACCTCTCTTTTCATCGGTGACCACTACAGATGATCGAACGACCCAAGAGATATTGCTGACAAGAGTTGCGCTTGAGTTTGTTTTTAAAAGTCGGCACAGGGTTACCCGGGATCTTAATTTAAGGGTCGTTTTCATACACGAATAAACGACCCCATTTATAAGAAGCGAAGTCCCACTACGTTACACAAAGAGTTGTGATGATATTCATCTTTTATTATTTGATTTGAGTTACTCACCGACTGCACCTCTGCAGAGGGGTAAGACACTCCGCAAAATATCACCACCTGTTGACCGTTGCTGGCGATCCGTGATGCTTAAGGGCGGAATCCTGGTGGCTGAACAGTACATGACATGCAACACCTCAATTTAGCCCTTACTTAGGCTAGATGGGTGGTCGGTGAGGCCTCCTTCGATCAATCAACTGATCCCATCAAACCCAGAAACTATATGATTGTCCCCAACCTATTGCCCTTATGGCAAGCAGCAAGCCTTTTTATCATATGTGTGCCAGAAGGCGGTGTCTGTAGGTCATCATGTCCTGGGTGTGGCGCTAAACTCTGATAGTGAGGTTCCAGTTCTGGAGGTCTGGGGAATGTGGTTACCCCTTCATCCTCATTGCTCCCAGGTCCACTCTGACCCGGAGTGGAAGTACCTGTTAGGGTTCCATCTATGGGTTAAATAGAAAATTTGTTTACAAAAAAAAAAAAAAAGAATTAAATTAAAAAACCTTCTTCGCTACGAGTCTTTCAAAACTTTGCCGGCATTAAATGATTCACCAGGTTGATATGCCATTAAAAAAAAAAAAACAAAAAACAAAAAACAAATATCTAAAGACACCTAATCCAAGACTTTTGGCCACAATTGTCACTTTTTCCATTATTTGTGCACATTTGTGATAAAAGCATCAACAAAAACGATAAAGAAATCAGAAATATAACTAAGATGGCTTTTTTATGAGTAATAAATGAAACATACTGTTTCTATTGTTTCTCTCTTAAATTATATGAGATGACGTAATGCATATAAAAACGATTTTATTAATTTCTTTGTTGCCTACAATAGTCTTATATAGTATCGGTTACGGACTATTAAATAATAACTGCATACTGATAAGAACAAGTGGCGAGAGAGACTCATGGGAATCCGTACTGTCAGCACAACCGATGATGATGAGGATTTTTAAAAGAAAAAGAAACTAAATGATATATTTATATACACTAGCATAATACATATAAAACCGATTTTATTAATTTCTTTGTAACCTACAATAATCTTATATAGTATCGATTACAAACGATGCCTTATTTTTCAAAAGAAGAAGAAAAAAACGACAAAAGTTTACGCAATAAAACTGGGGGAAGAGTTGATGAGAAAATATCTCATGAAGAAGTATAAAAAGGCGCTTGTCGTGTAACGGTTATCGTCAGTGTTGTAACCTAGCAACGGTTAATAAATGAGAAATAACCAAAAGGGAGGTTTTAAATGAAATGGAATCTTTAGTTAGGGACCAGAATAAAGACACATTACAGGAAATGAGTTAAACAAATATATTAACAAAGAATAGCAGTACAAACATATACCAATGAGTCGGTTTCACGCGATACTGTCTTATCGGCCGTCTGCTGAAATATAAACACTCGCTTAAGTGCAAAACGTGCTGCTACTTATAATTGGAAGAGTTCATGCGTGCGTGCTAAATTACCATCTATTAATAATGGAGATTCGCTTCCGGTTTTTGTCTGTAACAAACGTCACTGCTTACATCATATTACCCAAAATCGTCATAACATAGAATAAATACACTCAAAATTTGAACATGCAACATTAGACAGTCCTCATAAATACATGACTGGTATTATATATCTATATATAGTTTGTTTTATTTTAATACATATTTAAAGTTTACATTTGGAATTGTTTTATTTTTTAATCCTCTGATGAATTTGATGATTTTACTTACCTAGTGTACAAACTCGCTGACATTGAATTTTTTACTCCCACCCCCTCAGGCAATATGTTTCAAAAATCTATTTTTACATCGCCCGGAGGGTGTTTTTTTTATTTTGCTAGTTACAATAACATTAAAAAAATACACTACTCACCAGCGGTATGAAGATTTTAAACCCTTGCTAAGAATACTCAGACATAATAATACTTCCGTATCTATGAGGATTGATTGGGACATACCCATTATTGTTCATAGGTAGAGTATATTACAGAAATGGATTCGGTGAATGCAGTTCAAATCCTGGACTAGGCTGTTTGAATTTCATATAACGCTAATACCATTGAGGAAAAGTAAGAATCTAAATACTCTCCCTCCAGCTATGGGTAAATATTATGACAGACTGGGCTCTTTGTATGTATTACGATTTATGGGGCCATCCTTTAGGCTTCAAGCAAGAGCGCTTTTCCTGTGGAAATCCTTGGTAAAGAATCCTTCGGTTGTTCCCTGGTGCTCCTCAGTATTGCAAGTCCCTCGCCAATGATTGTATATGGACGTTTCTCAGTATCAGCGATTAAGTAGTCAACCAGCCACGCATTATGGCTGTTGATTGGCGGAGGATAAACCTCGTGACCTCGCCTAGTCTATAAGTCTAGTTGGTGTATTGTAGCACACCTTATATGTCCAAATATTCCAACAGTGTGGCAACTGGTCTAGGAGAAGGAAAACTCTGAATTCAAACCTGTTATCCACAGAATGTGATATCAATATTCGCATAAGAAAGGCATTGATAGGTAATCAATCTTATGGAAATGTTATCTCAGTGATAATATGAAGAGAGAACAATAATTCTAGTTTCTATGTACACCATGGTAGTCTTGCTGATGCCTTCATTAATTTTATTTAGCATTAATAAGAGTTTTTTTTTATCGTGTTTTGTTTTAATGCTAAAGGCGTTCTTGTAGAAGAATAGTAGTAGTACTATCTAACCTAGATAGGGAAAATCTGATGAAAAGATTTTATCATTTGTACAATGTGAGTTATTAATATTAAATTTTAAATCTGTTTCAAGACTTTGTGTACACCCTGTAGTTTCGGTTACAGACAGACAAACACCATTATAATAAGATATATATGGGAATAATTTGTGGAAATAAATCTGACAATATGTAAAAAAAAAAAAAATTTAAAAAAAAGAGGATAACCAAGGACTCAAAAAAGATGAATTTATTCTTGGTGAACTTGATGTTAAAACGTTTCAGTTTTTATTAAACTCCATCAGGGCATTAGGATGGAAAATAAATACTGTCTGAACGGTGAGGGATGTTTTTTGTTTTATTTTCCATCCTAATGTTTTACCCCTCTTTTTCCATATGTAAAAATATCAGGGTATAAATGATATATTAATAAATTAATTAAAATAATGATTAAAAAATAGGTGAGGGATTCATACCGTTCCGATTAGTCAAAAAGTGAACATAATAGCATGACTAGAGTTCGAACTCGATAACTATGATGTCGCAAGTTAATCACGTTAGTGCACTACACCACGGAGACTGTCCTATTTCCAAAAAAAGTATTTCAGTCGGCCTCAGCTGATATTT
Organism: Doryteuthis pealeii; assembly: GCA_023376005.1. NCBI lineage: Eukaryota > Metazoa > Mollusca > Cephalopoda > Myopsida > Loliginidae > Doryteuthis > Doryteuthis pealeii. The sequence goes on along the minus strand of CM042153.1, from coordinate 2,714,636 downwards.
GAACACTGGTTTCCGATTCCATTGCCTGTGCCAATGTCAATGAAATATATGTGGAGGTGTGTAGTGTAATGGTCACCGTTGTAGGAAATAGGTACACCAGTGTAAGCCATCCAGCAAAGACTTATATTAATCCTTGACGAGGCTGTTTGCATTTCACATAGTGCTAATACCCTTGGGAAAGTTATGAATCCAATATTCTCCATCATGCTATGGGTAAATAGTAGAGCAGACTGGGCTATTTAACATTGGATTGGCAACCAGTCTATGAGAAGGAAAAATCTGAAGTCAAACCTGTTAAACTCCACTTACGAAATTCTTATAAGAAGAAAAAAGTGAATTCAACAGCAAATAATGCAACACAGAAAACATATGGCTGTATTTAAAATATATTTACTTTTCCCTTTCCTTCACAGATACAACGACCTAATGAGGTAGTGTTGGCTAGCAAATTTGCATCTTTCTGAAATGAACTCTTCTAACCTGTTGATGTACTACTGTATGGTTGCAGCACTTGGAATTTGAAGAAGCGATTGGATAAAAAGGCGAGATAGAAAGTAAACAAGAATGCTGCGTACTGTCCTGAACAAATCCTAGAAGCAGCACTCGACAAAAGAAATGTTAAGTATACATCGCTGAAGAGACTTAATAAAGTCGAAACAGTCTGTACGGTGTTCTGCATAGCGAGCCATCCTTTGCGGGATTTACTTGTCAAGATTATTTTCTATAATTATCGAATTTTATGCGATACATGCATTTATAATTGCCTTCAAGCAAAAATATAAATAATAATATATATATATATATATATATATAATATATATATATATATAATATATATATATATATATATATATAAGTTTTCCTTCTCCTGGTTAATTGTCAAGGCTAAAGAGCCCAGTCTGCCGTGCTATTTAGCTGGAGGAAGAATTGGATTCATACATTTCCCAAGGGTATTTGAGTCATGTGAAATGCAAACAGTTTGTCCAGCAATTAAACCCATACGGACGAGTTCCATTTCCTACGACTCTGACCACTAGACGACGCGCCTCCATAGAAAACCGCCGCATACGAGAATGTACCATGGCAGCTGATGCCAATCCCGAAAGAGGACTTCACCGACGTTTAGAAACACCTGGAATATATCTGACAGTATTGTGTAATAACTTAAGTCAATCTATTTACTATCAGTCATTTCCCGGTAGGTGTTTGTCAGAATTCTCCTATTAACTGAATATTTCCCTGCTGACTCAAAACTGGCGTAGGGAAGAGATTTTTTTATAAGTTAGTCAGCAGAATTTCATTATCATTCTATAAAAAAGAACCGATATTTGTCTCGTAATTATATTATTTCTTTATAAATTGGTTGGCAGCCTTCCGTCTACGAGAGACGATGGAACAGTGTCATGTTTTTTTAAACTTTAAATCTCCCT
>CM042153.1:2686136-2713106 GCA_023376005.1 Doryteuthis pealeii | reverse complement strand
AGAGAGAGGAAGAGAGAGTGAGTGTCGTGTGTGCGAAGTATGGTGTAATGGTCGTGTGTTGTGTGTTGTGTGTGTGAGAGAGAGAGCAGATGAGAGAGAGAAGAGGCAGAGAGAGAGTAGAACATGAATCGCCTGTTGACTCTGGATATTGTTAATTGGATAGACAACGATTAGTCTTCATATTGACAACAACTATGACTCAAATACAGTGTACTTCCGTTTCACCCGCCACTCTAAGCCGAAGCTTGACAGCAGATGCTACATGAACACAATTGACCAAGTTTTTTTCCACTAAATCGTACTTTCTTTTTATTCCTGTGTTTTTTTAAATACTTATGTCTTTTTTTTTTATTTTTAAGTAATAAATGGTTGTAATCGTATTACGTTTTATTATACGAACTGTTCATTCATTTGAATTATATATAATGCGTTTTATTTGCCATATCTTGATTAAAATCAAAGAAGAGGTTCCTGAACGAGTGAAACACACACACACACACACACACACACACACACACATTATAATATATATATATATATATATATATATACATTATATATATAGATAGATAGATAGATAGAATAGATATTAAACATTCATATAGTTTTAGATCCATCGTTAGGACAAACTGATACTACTCCGTGAACGTTTTATTGCATTTGTCCTCAACTTATATATATATATAATATATATATATATAGTATATAATATATATATATTATATATAATGTGTGTGTGTGTGTGTGTGGTGTTGTGTGTGTGTGTGTGTGTGTGTGTGTGTGTGTGGGTATCCAAAACTTGGTAGTAAGGGATGATTCTATATGTGATTTCTAAGACACACTGTATTATTATTGTATGATCCAGTAATGTATAAATTCAGTGAATCTTTAAATCACTAAAAAGAGCTCAATGTATGATAAACGTTTTTAGATATATACAGTGTTGAATTAATTTATTGATTATTATACATTGAGCTCTCTTTAGGGATTTATATAAAATTATGTATGAATATATATTTGCAACTACAGGATCATACAGTATGGTTATACAGTGAGATTATGAGGATCCCAGGTGGAATCATTCGTTACCAGTCATTTGGATACGTTACATTTATATATATATATTCAGATGCATATGGCCTTTACACGCAAAGCAATGTGTGTATTAAAACAGTTAAAATCCCCTTCCCATTCTGTAAGTGAAGACAGCCTAATGGTTACGGTGCCGGACTGACACCCAACCGATCGGATTTCAATTCCGGCTGTAGATAGCTTACAAAATGTCTAGCCACACTGAGGAGACTTGATAAGTCGAAACACGTGTCTGTGGATGACCCTATATATGCTCCCCATCCCCTAGGGTTGAGCACTCTGGGGGGATCTTGCTGACGGCCGCCAACTCAAGCGTAAACGCAACGCTCTTCTAAGGAATGGAGCACTTTGTGACGGCCTTTACACGCAAAGCGATGTGTGTATTAAAACAGTTAAAATCCCCTTCTCATTCTGTAAGTGAAGACAAGCCTAATGGTTACGGTGCCGGACTGACACCCAACCGATCGATTTCAATTCCGGCTGTAGGTAGCTTAAAAATGTCTAGCCACACTGCGGAGACTGATAAAGTCGAAAACACGTGTCTGTGGATGACCTATATATATATATATATATATATACACATATATATATCACATTTCAAATTGTTTTTATTTTTTAATCCTTTAATGAATTTGATGATTTTACTTTACTTAGGGTACAAACTCTCTGACATGAATTTTTAAATCCACACCCTCAGGCAATATGTTTCAAAAAAGCTATTCTTACATCGCCCGGGGGAGGGGGTATTTTGCTAGTTATAATAGTGTATTATCAGGCTAGAAGAAAGGGGCATCGAGAAAAGAATTGAACTCATTAACAATGGTTTGCAATTCTAGCAAGCTAACCCTTACAACACATGTAAGTAAATAATGAACTTATAAAAACATAAGTAAACAGTTCATGGGAAACCTTTTTTGAATCTATATCAATTATATAAATAACGATAAGGATTCTATGGTTAGCGTATTAATACAATTTCTATGTTATCTAATATGTAGGTTACATAAAAAGCGATTGCGATTAGTAACTAGTGAAAGTTTATTTTGCTCAATCATTTTTATTCATTGGTGTTTACAATTTATATTCGCTAATAAAATGAATTGAAAAATGAAACGAGTGAAAGTAAAAATATATGCTTGCTAGAGTTATCTCCCTTGCATTTAATTAAACTTTCTACTGAGAATTGATTTTATATAAAGGTTTTATTAATTATTATTATTAATACTAGCAAATATATGCACCCTCCGGGTGCAAGTATTTAAGTTTTGATATAATAAAATATCATATTAAATTAGAAAGGCTAATGAAACTGACTAAGAATGCAGGTTAAAAAGATCTGCCACAGAGGGGGTAATAATCGAAAGATAGAACAACTTTGAAACTAACTATTCCATCATTTTCATTACTGCCCCTCTTTCTCATTGGTAAATTTTCCTAATTTAACTATTTAGTTAAATAGGAAGTAAAGATAATAATTACAGTTATTTCTTCTTGTAAATAAATTTCTTTTAAGATTTATCCACGAGATTTTTGTTATATTTCTTAAGATAAAACCCAAAACAATTAGAAATCAATAAACCAAGCAACAATATTTATTAAAATAAAATTTTAAATATCAAATATGCAAATTAGCCTTCTCGTTCAAAACTGTAAATCGCTATTTTGTTGTATATATAAATACAATTGCTGTTATTAGTACGTAGATATGTCAACAGTATTAATAATGTAAACAATTTTTATTAATAACTGAAGGGTTTAAAAGAATGAAATCGATGGAGAATTTGACGTAAATAACTAAGGGAATTGTGACTTGAGTAGTATTATAGTTTTCGGTTACAGACAGAAAACACACAATCTCCATTATAATAAGATATGTTAATATGTATAGATATATTAATTCTAATTAATTCATTCTTATTTTTGGAACACTTTGTTTTTCAAATTTCTTAATATATTAATATTATATAAATAATATCTATTATCGCTACTCTGTCTGTCTGTCCTCTCTCTCCTCTCTCCTCCCCCCTCTCTCTCTCTCTTCTCTCTCTATATATATATATATACTATATAATATATTGTTTGTCTTATAAATAATAAAAATTGAACTACCGTTTTTAAGCATGAATGGATAGTGAATGTGCCGTATAAATAGACTAATATTCACGAAATACTGTACACTTACCAATTTGTGTCGCGAATTAATCATGTAAGCTGATACTTCACTGTGAGTATATATAACTATATATATAGTATATATATATATATATATATATATATATATTATATATTTTGCCAATTTGTTAATAGTTTTTAATACGAGTTATTTGTCGGTTGGTGGCGACGCGCTTATTTTTTTTTTTTTTTTTTTTTTTCATTTTTCTTCCCATTTTCCTCTGTGTGTGTAATGTATATATAATACATATTATACTATAATAATATATATATTATATATATATTAATCATCCACAACACGTGTTTCGACTTATCAAGTCTCCCAGTGGTGGCTAAGACATTGGTAAGCTACCTACAACCGGAATTGAAATCCGATCGGTTCAGTCCGTCACGACGGGGATTTTAAATGTTTTAATACACACGTCGCTTTGTATGCAAAGGCCGTCATAGAGTGCTGCATCCCTTATGGTAGGAGAGCGTTGGCATTTACGCTTTTATTGGCGGTCGTCAGCGAAAATCCCCGCCAGAGTGCTCAACCATAGGGGATGGGGAGCATATATATAGTCATCAACAGACACGGTGTTTCGACTTATATATATAGTTATATATATATTATAGTATATTATAATATATATATATATATATACGATAGATAGATAGATAGAACATAGATAGATGGAATTTGTTTTAATTTTTAAATCATTTTTAAGAAGATTATCTGATGTATATGAAATACGCCTGTTGCAAATAGCCCTTTCTTTACTGGCACTAAATAATTATAATGTTGCATACCTCTTTCTTTAATTCTATTTCTTGGCCGTGTTTAGTATCTGATCGTCTTTGGTATTTCTACTATCATTCTTGGTAGGTCTGGATCTTCTAAGGTCTGGAATTTCCTTTGGACTTCGGGGTCTGTTTTCTGTTAGGGATTTCTCCTCATCAGAAGCCCGGTGTCATTGTTAGTTTTTAGTAATAAACACAAATACTCTTCGATTTTACTTTTGATCTTATTTTATTGTTAAATCCCCACCAAACATCTGCTGAACTAACATACGCGAGCGTGGTGCAGTGTGACTCACAGTTCACATCTTCACTGCCATGACGTCCAACTGCAACTGGGGACCGAACAGGTCCCACGTTGACTTCACGTATTTTGGCGGGCTTCTATAAATTTTCCATTGAAGGACCCGGCCATGTAAATACAAGTTTTTGGAAAATAATTTTCTCTTGAGAAAGTTGTCTTCATGCCTCGTTGATCTCTGATTGGCTGTGGTTTAAATATTTTTTCCTGGATTTCTATTGGTGCGTTTAATTGTCAATTATCAAAGATGATAAGCAGAAGAGGACGATTTTAATGGCGAAACGATTGGACAATTTATTGACTTGAGGCAAAATCGATCGTTTACGTTGATTATTTTTCACTTTTTATTTTCTAAACGTTTTTTTAGAATATCCAAAGTTAAATTAAAAAGAAAAAGAAAGAAGAAATATAAGAAATTAAAACCAATAGAAGAAGAAGAAGAAGAAGAAGAAGAAGAAGAAGAAGAAGAAGAAGAAGAAGAAGAAGAAGAAGAAGAAGAAGAAATGTTTGCTAATGTAGTATTCTTCATTTTCTGTTATTTCTGTTATTTTCATTTGTGTTATATCACCATTTCTTTGGTTGATGGACCATCTTCTCTCTTTTCTTATCGCCGAGGTGAATAACACTGAGAATTATTTTATTGTGCACATAACTTTTATGGGAATAAGTCTTGCGCCAGTAAAAATAGAGAGAGACAAAAACACAACTACTTGGAAATACAGAGAGACTTTATTAACAAACCGTTACCAAGGACGCCAGAGTCCAGATGCCAAGAACTTGGGGTTTTTTTCTGCACATGCCCGAAAGGATCTTCTTGTCCTAAGCCATCTGGGAGATTGTTATTTTTGTGTCTTTTTTATTTATTTTATTTAATTTTGTTTTATTTATTTTTACTTTTATTAATCCCCACACTTTATTCACTACATGAATTCTTCTTTATATACTTTACCCGGGCTGTGAATCCGAGTAATTTTTCGGACCATAGATGGAAATTATCAACCGCACACTTCTGTGAATCTGGGCTAAATGATTTTAGCTAAAATCTCTATTTTAATTGTCTAGCACATGACCGTCATCTGACTCAGAATATCCAATTACAGCCAAATTCTCAAATGATCCGAGGGTCATTGCCTGTTAATCAAACCTATTTATACCAACTATTTCAGATTATGGGAAAACCATTTTAAATCTTTATAACAGTTGACTCAGATTATCCAATTAACAGCCAAATCTCAAATGATCCGAGGGTCATCACCTGTTAATCAAACCTATTTTATACCAACTATTTCAGATTATGGAAAACCATTTTAAATCTTTATAACAATTTATACAGAAAATTTTCTTTTGGTGGGTATCCTGTATTATCCTTAAATAACACATACAGCTAATCTAATATCTAATATAAATGTCGAGTAATAAAACGTCGTAAATGGTTGGTAATCAGAAAAAAGAATAACCCGCCTGAAGATGGATGGAAAATAAAAACGATTGCAATTCTGTAAGAAAAGAAAAAACAGCTGGAGTATAGTTGAAAATATATTTATTTTTTTTTTTTTATCAAATTTTGCTACAAAACGTTGTTTGCATTTTGTTTTTTTGTTTTTTGTTTTGTTTTTGTTTTTTTGCTTTGCTTTTTTTTGTTTGTTTTTTGGGGGTTTTTTTTCACAGTTTTTTTTTTCATGTGTTTTCGAATATGCCGGAAGTGACATTGTCACAACTCTGACAAATTTACGATGACGTCATGAACCAATTGAACCCAGAAAATCACAGTAAATAACACAGTTTTCATATCACGCCCTCCATTATTCATCACACTGGGAGGTCCCAGATCAAGACAGACAGACAGACTGATAGAACAGAGAGAGACAGTGACAGAAGAGAGAGACAGAGACAGAGACAGAGACAGAGAAAGAGAGATACAGAGAGACAGAGACAGAGACAAAGACAGAGATACAGACAGAGAGAGACAGAGAGAGAGAGGGAGGGAGAGACAGAGACAGAGAGACAGAAAGAGACAGAGAGACAGAGACAAAAGACAGAGAGAGAGACAGACAGAGACAGAGACAGAGAGAGGGAGAGAGAGGGAGGGAGAGACAGAGACAAAGAGACAGAAAGAGACAGAGAGACAGGAGACAAAGACACAGAGAGAGAGAGAGACAGAGAAAGAGACAGAGAGAGAGGGGGACAGAGACAGAGAAACAGAAAGAGACAGAAAGAGTCAGAGACAGAGACAAAGACAGACAGACAGACAGACAGACAGACAGAGAGAGAGAGATAGAGAGAGAGAGAGTTGAGTCACACCCACACAATCTAAGCGAACATTTGGACTTGTCAGAAGATAGCACCGTTGTCCCCCCCACCCACCCACTGAACAGATGTGTCATTTTAATTGAACAGCTCACAGATATTTACCCAACATTTTTGATATGTCTTAGCGTGCACTTATTCATTTATTTATTTATCTATTTATTTATTTGTCATTGCAAAAAGCGTTGATGTCTGCATTCGCCATTTCAGGAGAATCATTATCATTTGTCCCAATCTTCTGTGTTCATTTTTTTCCCGTGGAAGTCACACATTTTCTCGGCACGGCCATGAATAAATGGTCAATCTAGTCAAGACGTTCTATTCTGGAAAAAACAGATTCTATCAGGTTATTTACGACCATAGCTGTTGCGCTTCCCTTAGAGACTATGAAAAATTCAACACTAGAATAGTGGAAATTTTTCATTTGCAGTTTCACTCTACAGCAGACGAGGGAGTGGTCCGAGTCACAGTCTGCGCTGTGAAAGGTACGGGTTTGGAGGAGACTTTTGAGGTTGGAGCGCCGTGTTATGATCAGGTCCAACTGGTGCCAGTGGCCTGATCGAGGGTGTCTCCAGGAAACTTTGTGACGTGGTTTGGATTGAAAATATGAGTTGGTGATGCATAGATTGTGGTATGTGCAGAACTCAAGGAGACGTTGTCCATTTCTCATTACTTCTACCAAATGCCATGATAACCCAAGCAAGATGGCCAGGAGTCGTGGTCAGCACCAACTCTTGCATTAAAGTCACCAAGTTGTTCTTGTTTGGGGATGTTTTTTATAATCAACTCAAGCTCATCATAAAATTTGTCCTTTGTTTCTTGAGGGGCGCTAAGTGTTGGGGCGTATACACTAACCAGGTGAACAGGTCCTATCGAAGAGTTCAGGCGGAGGGTCAAAATTCTCTCTGAGCCACCTGTAGGTGGTACTATTGCACCCAGTAAAGTGTTCCTGGCTGCAAAGCCAACTCCATGCTCTCTGGTTTTACCAGGAGGTTTCCCTTGCCAGAAAAAGCATAATTGAAAGGATACGAATGGTCAGCTATTTATTGAAAACTAGTAGGATCTGTGGATATAGAAGAGTATGATAATTTACTTGAGCTATTAAAAGATAGTTCAATATGTAAAATTATAATAATATTGATTTAACTCTTTCTGTTACATAATTATTAGATACCTAATATTTATGGCAATAGTGTAGAAATCAAAATGACCGTTATAAGCTACAACCCACGGCCTTGAAGGATGAGTGACAAGGCTTGACCTCAGTCCTAACCTTCCGGTGGATACTGTGAGAACCGGTAGAAAGGACCCTCTCTTCCGGTTTAGATAGTAAGTAAGTCTCAGTCAGTTAGCAAGTAGGAGCCGAGCTCGTAGGATGTAAGTCTCACCTGCGCAAATGTCTGGGTTGGAGATTGAAAATAAAGTAACATCAAAGTAAATCGAAGTCTTGTGTTTATTACCTAAAAACTAACAATGACACAGGGCTTCTGATAAGGAGAAATCCCTAACAGAAACCAGACCCGAAGTCCCCAAGAAAGTCCAGACCTTAGAAGAGACCAGACCAAGATAGACGATCAGAATAGCAAAGCCGGCCTGAAGAAAACACGACCAGAAGTAAGAAGTAAGAAAAGGGTATACAACATTTCTTTCGCTCATTTTCTTTCTTTCCTTCTTTTCATCTTTTCAAGGGGTATCGAATCTTCCCAGAGATCCACAATTGGAACTTCATCATTAGTTGCAGTTTAACGTCAAACCCAGGACACTAAAACCCTCAGACACCGCCTTCTAGCACATATATGATAAAGAAAGGCTAGAGGGTTGCAATGAGGGCAATAGAGTTGGGACAATCATATAAGTTCTAAGGCTTGACAAGACTAGTCGATTGATCGGAGAGGACATCACCGATCGCCCGTCTAGCGAAGGAGAGTCTTGAAAGTAACGAACCACTCAGCCACCTCTCTTTTCATCGGTGACCACTACAGATGATCGAACGGCCAAATAGATATTGCTGACAAGAGTCGCGCTTGAGCTTGTTTTTAAAAGTTGGCACAGGGTTACCCGGGATCTTAATTTAAGGGTCGTTTTCATACACGAAGAAACGACCCCATTTATAAGAAGCGAAGTCCCAATACGTTACACAAGGAATTGTGATGATATTCATCTTTTATTATTTGATTTGAGTTACTCACCGACTGCACCTCTGCAGAGGGGTAAGACACTCCGTAAAATATCGCCACCTGTTGACCGTTGCTGGCGACCCGTGATGCTTAAGGGCGGAATCCTGGTGGCTGAACAGTCCATGACATGCAACACCTCACGTGAGCCCTTACTTAGGCTAGACGGGTGGTCGGTGACGCCTCCTTCGATCAATCAGCTGGTCCCATCAAACCCAGAAACTATATGATTGTCCCAACCCTATTGCCCTTATGGTAAGCCCCAACCCCTTTTTTTCATATGGGTGCTAGAAGGTGGTTTCTGAAGGTCATCATGTCCTGGGTATGGCGCTAAACTCTGATAGTGAGGTTACAGTTCTGGAGGTCTGGGGAATGTGGAACACCCCTTCATCCTCATTGCTCCCAGGTCCACTCTGACCCGGAGGGGAATTACCTGTTAGGGTTCCATCTATGGGTTAAATAGAAAATTTATTTACCAAAAAAAAATGAAATTAAAAACCTTCTTCCGTTACGAATCTTTCAAAACTTTGTCGGCATGGAAGTACCTGTTAGGGTTCCATCTATGGGTTAAATAGAAAATTTGTTTCCGCCCTGTCGCTGGGGCGTTAGAATGCACCGACTGCACCTCTGCAGAGGGGTAAGACTCCCCCAATGGGGCCGCCTGTTGGCCGTGGGTGGCGACCCGTGATGCTTAAGGATAGAGCCCAGGTGGATGAGCAGTTCATGACATGCAATACTCCACTTTGGCCCTATCTTGGGCTAGACGGGTGGTCGGAGAGGCCGCCTCTGATCAATCGGCTGGTCATGTCAAGCCCTAGCACCTATATGATTTTCCAACCCTATTGCCCTTATGGCAAGCCCCAACCCCTTTTTTATCATATGAGTGCTAGAAGGCGGTGGCTGCGGGTCTACATGTCCTGGGAATGACGTTAAAGGATAGAGCCCAGGTGGATGAGCAGTTCATGACATGCAATACTCCACTTTGGCCCTATCTTGGGCTAGACGGGTGGTCGGAGAGGCCGCCTCTGATCAATCGGCTGGTCATGTCAAGCCCTAGCACCTATATGATTTTTCCAACCCTATTGCCCTTATGGCAAGCCCCAACCCCTTTTTTATCATATGAGTGCTAGAAGGCGGTGGCTGCGGGTCTACATGTCCTGGGAATGACGTTAAACTCTCTGATGGTGAGGTTCCAGTTTTGGAGGTTTGGGGAATATGGAGCACCCCTTCATCACCATTGCTCCCTGATTCACTCTAACCCGGAGTGGTAGTACCTGTTAGGGTCCCATCTATGGGTTAAATAGAATAATGTATTTATAAAAAATTGTATTATCCATTAAGAATTGATTTATTTCAAAACTTTATCGGCATTAAATGACCCACTGAGGTTGATATGCCGTAAAACAAAACTAAATCTAAAAAAATTTGTTTACAAAAAAAAAATGAGATTAAAAAATCTTCTTCCGCTACGAGTCTTTCAAAACTTTGCCGGCATTAAATGATTCACCAAAGTTGAGATGCCATAAAAAAAAAACAAGAAAACAAACAAATTTCTAAAGACACCTAATACAAGACTTTTGGCCACAATTGTCACTTTCCCATTATTGTGCACATTTGTGATAAAAGCATCAACAAAAACGATAAAGAAATCAGAAATATAACTAAGATGGCTTTTTTATGAGTAATAAATGAAACATACTGTTTCTATTGTTTCTTCTCTTAAATTATATGAGATGACGTAATGCATATAAAAAAAGATTTTATTAATTTCTTTGTAGCCTACAATAGTCTTATATAGTATCGGTTACGGACTATTAAATAATAACTGCATGCTGATAAGAACAAGTGGCGAGAGAGACTCATGGGAATCCGTACTGTCAGCACAACCGATGATGATGATGATTTTTAAAAGAAAAAGAAACTAAATGATATATTTATATACACTAGCATAATACATATAAAACTGATTTTATTAATTTCTTTGTAGCCGACAATAGTCTTATATAGTATCGATTACAAACGATTAAATAATGCCTTTTTTTTTTAAAAGAACGACAAAAGTTTACGCAATAAAACTGGGGGAAGAGTTGATGAGAAAATATCTTATGAAGAAGTATAAAAAGGCGCTTGTATTGTAACGATTATCGTCAGTGTTGTAACCTAACAACGGTTTACTAAATGAGAAATAACCAAAAGGGAGGATTTAAATGAAATGGAATCTTTGGTTAGGGGCCAGAATAAAGACACAGGAGAGGAAATAAGTTAAACAAATATATTAACAAAGAACATTAATACAAACATATACCAATGAGAAGGTTACATGGGAATCCATGACACTCAATCGTGAATATATATATATATACTAGGTGTGCCAAAAAAGTATCGAGATTTGTTTGTACTTTTTGACACACGCCTTGTATTCTGTTCCATTCACTCTTCATTTCTATCTTGGTAAATACAGCTAATTTTTTATACATATTCAGAAAAAAAATAATCAATGTAACTTTTTTTCATGATACAAGGGGTGTCAAAAAGTACAAAAATCTTCATACTTTTTTTATATACCTTATATATATATATATATATATATATATATATAATATATAATGAATAGTGAATGAAAAAATGAGAAAAGTATTTGCATGGAAAGGTGCTCAATGCTAATAAAGCAGAGCAGATTTATAATTAATGTTGATATTATGATTTCACACTCATAACGACAAATCATTATTATAATCATATTATTATTTCACACTCATAATGACAAATCAAGAAAGAGAAACATCATTTGGTTCAACCCCCCTTTCAGCAAAACCGTGATAACGAATGTGGGTAAAATATTTTTCCAATTAAGGAAAAAACACCTAGACAAATCGCCTACATTAAACATACTATTTAACAAAAACAATCTCAAAATGTACCAAGAAACTTGAAGTTATGAGTGTGAAATCATAATATCAACATTAATTATATATATAATATATATATATATATATATATATATATATATATATATATATATATATATGGAGAAAGGTAGACAAACACGGGGATGTTCTGGAAACTGGATGTTTATTGTCGACGATGCAACGTTTCGGTCTATTAGACCTTCTTCAGGACTTGAATATAGTTCTTGCTTCAATGATGGACATTCTCGAAATGGTGAAAACAGTAGGTTGTCAGCGGGGACAGGGGGGTGGATAGTGGATTTTTCTTCTCTCTAGATGGGGAGTGTTGGAATGGAATGCAGTCCCGAATGTTGGATTGTAAGGATTGGTCAAGATAAATATGTATGTGTATGTGTTTGAGTCTGTTTTAATTTTTTTTTTAATATATGTGTTGAGGAACTGGATTTGTCATTAGTTGTATATGTGTGGGTTTTTAAAAATATGTTTTATGAAGTGTATCCAGTCATCTTGAATATTCCAATAACGAGCAGGATGCGACATGAGGTCAATTTCTTAAGCGGAATTTAACAGGTTTGAATTCAGAGTTTTCCTTCTCCTGGTTAATTGTCATGGCTAAAGAGTCCAGTCTGCCTTGCTATTTACCCATATCTGGAGGAAGAATTGGATTCATACATTTCCCAAAGGTATTAGAGTCATGTGAAATGCAAACAGTTTGTCCAGCAATTAAACCCGGGCGTACGAGTTCCATTTCCAACGAATCTAAACATTAGACTACGCGCCTCCATAGAAAACCGCCGCATACGAGAACGTACCATGGCAGCTGATGCCAATCCCGAAAGAGGACTTCACCGACGTTTAGAAACACCTGGAATATATCTGACAGTATTGTGTAATAACTTAAGTCAATCTATTTGCTATCAGTCATTTCCCGGTAGGTGTTTGTCAGAATTCTGCTATTAACTGAATATTTCCCTGCTGACTCAGAACTGGCGTAGGGAAGAGATCTTTTTTAAATAAGTTAGTCAGCATAATTTCATTATCATTCTATAAAAAAGAACCGATATTTGTCTCGTAAATATATTATTTCTATATAAATTGGTTGGCAGCCTTCCGTCTAAGAGAGACGATGGAATAGTGTCATTTTTTTTAACTTGAACTACATAGCCTGAACGGGTTCATATGGAGGATGAGCTGTTGCACATGCAGCAAACCCCCCTCTCCACACTGCCGCTGTGATCCAAAGGAAAGGTAAGGGACCAATGCGGTCTGGCAACGGTAGTATCGCAGGCGTTAATGGGTAGCACTGGATTTCAGCATCACACCACCTTAGGGACTCCAGCTCCTGATTTATTTTCGGGGTTTACTTCCGTGGCCTTTCCTTGAAAGGCAGCAGAGGTTTTGTGTCGGATTTCTTCTTGGGTTGATAGGTTGCCGACCAAGGCTAAAGAGCCCCATTCAAAACCATTTGGGGATTTATCGATCATCTACATATTAATATGCTTTTTTCTAAATCCTGGGACAACCTCTGGTTAAAAATGACACCGTCCAATTCGTCCAACATCCAATGCAAAAATGTAAATACAGATTATCTGGTGTCTCTTAATCTCAGATTATATATTATACTATATTTATTATATTATATATTATATTATATGGAACAAGTATCCAATAGGCACCCCAAATCATCAACTTAAAGAAAGGTTCACATTTTAACTCGTCACCGGTAACTTCCGCTTCCAAATATTTATAAACAAATGATTCTAATCAGAAGTTTATGGAGATGCTGAACTTACGATAAATCAAATAAATAGATGGTTGGTACACGTAATCAAATTAAAATTCAATAGCAAAATCTTCTTTTTAAATAAATACTTTTTAATCAGAAGTTTATGAGTATTTTTCAACACTTACGATAAATAAATAAAAAGACGAAAGACGTTTTTATAATAAAATAGTTTTTACTTAATCAGAAGAGAAATGCAATTATGTTTATTTAAATAAAAGGATGCTGTTCAGAAATAGTATCAGAAAATTTGTTTTTGTCAGATACAACAGAAGTTCAAAAAAATCGTCTGTTCTTTTATTTTAAAATATTGGAAAATCGAAGTTACCAGTGATGAGTTAAAATATGAACCTTTCATTAAGTAGATGATTTGGGGTGCCTATTGGATACTTGGTATATATATATATATATATAATTATAATAATGGTACACAGTAATAAGCTACTCGAGTTTCACCAAAAGGATCTTCAGGGTTAAATCCACACATTTTGCGAAAAAATACACACGTGCAATCGAGTGCAATTAATCAATATCTTGATTAATCCAGTGGATTTAACCTTGAAAATCCTTATGGTGAAACTCGAGTAGGTTATTACTGTGTACCATTATTATAATAAATTTGCTCTACTCACGTATTGAGCACTTTATATTTGTTATATTGCTGTCTCATCATTGTGAAACTTGCATCTGTTGAAATTTTTGACATATAAGGTGTGTGCTAGATACCCGCTCCTACTTATAGACTCGGCGAGAACTATGTGATCAAACTCTTGGCCAATCACTGGCAGTACTCTGCTGTTGATACAATACTTAAACGGAGCATACTGACCATAACTACTTTGACTTTCATTGACGACGGACATAGGATTAAATCACTGGACCTTTAATAATGCGCAGAATAGGACTTATACACAGGATAGGACTTATTCATTTACCAAAGGATTCCATAACTCAGGACTTACTTACTTTAAGCCCTTTTGAAATGGCCATGGATGGCATTTAAGAACTTAACAGCATCATCTAACCATTGTGACCATTTTCACCGGTAAGTCACCTTTTCACAAATACCATATATATATATATATATATAGGTTAGGTTCGACTCCAATTAAGCACTTATTTTCTCCATATATATATATATATATATATATATATATATATATATATATATATATATAAAGAAAATTTGAAAAAAACAAGTATTCCGAAATTGGATGAATTCATGAATTCATGAATTCATCCCAATTTCGGAATACTTTTGTTTTTTCAAATTTTCTTTATATTGTCGGATTTAATTTCCCATATTTACTCCATATATTATATATATATATATATATATATATATATATATATATAATATATATATATGGGAGAATAAGTGCTTAATTGGAGTCGTACCTAATTTTGAAAATTAATTAATTAATAATGAATTAGGCGGGAATACCTATTAAATGTATGGCTAAACAATCGGGAAAATCAATCTCTGTATGTAACTTCGGCCTATTAGGCCTCATCAGCCAGAGCTATAGATCGGAAGACCGCCCTGTGCGTGATTTGAAACCGGACTGCCAAGCTGACAGGCCGATCTCATAACCCCTACACTAAACGGACTTCTTAGATTTTATGATTTGTTTAGAGTAGGTTAATATTCCACTTTCTAGTGACTTTTATTACACGACGATATGATAAGTTGTAAACACGGTTTGTTTTGAATGGCTTTTTGCCGATAATTTTTGGGAGAATAAGTGCTTAATTGGAGTCGTACCTAATTTTGAAAATTAATTAATTAATAATGAATTAGGCGGGATACCTATTAAATGTATGGCTAATATACAATTAATAGGTATTCCCGCCTAATTAATTATTAATTGATTAATTTTTCAAAAAATTAGGTACGACTCCAATTAAGCACTTATTCTCCCAAAAATTATCGGCAAAAAGCCATTCCAAACAAACCGTGTTTACAATATATATAATATATATATATATATATATATATATATATGCAATAATCCTGTGTGGTCGAGGCTGTTGGGTGCGCTGACGAGACTGTCTTCGCGTGGAAAAAATAGCTGAGGTGTAGCCTACAAAGAAACAAGGAGTTAATACACGGGGAAAAAAATGAATATCTACCGAAATCTAATGAGCCTTATACGTTGGAGTCAGTTGGTAAGTACCCACGCGGCGAGGGGGAGGTCGTGGTGGAGGGTGGCGGTGGCGGGTGGCTAAAATAAGATACAAATTTTAACACAAACGATTTATTTTACCGGCGCCGGAATTTCATGTTATTTTTATCGAACAACGCCGACCGCCAACACAATGCGACATTTGTTGCATCGCTCCAAGGAAAAAACCGCGGGTCTCGACTTCAACGTTAAGAAAAAGGAAAAGGAAAAGAAGGAAAAAGCAAAAGAGAAAAAAGGTAAAAAGGAAAAAGGAAAAAAGAAAAAGAAGAAAAAAAGAAAAGAAAAAGAAAGAAATGGGAAAAGAAGAAACAAAGAAGAAAGAAAAAAGAAAAAGAAAAAGGAAAAAGAAAAAAGAATAAAACGAAAAAAGAAAAAGAAAAAAGAAAAAGAAGAGAAAAAAGAAAGAAAAGGGAAAAGAAGAAACAAAGAACAAAGAAAAAAGAAAAAAGAAAAAGAAACAAAGAAAAAGAAAAAGGAAAAGAAGAAGAATTTGAAAAAAAGAAAAGAGGATCATAAGAAAAAAGAAAGAAAAAGGAAAAGAAGAAGAAAAAGAAGAAAGAAAAAAAGAAGAAAAAGAAAAGAGAAAAACAAACATAGAAAAAAAAGGAAAAGAAGAATAAAATGAAAAAGAAAAAGAAAAAAGAAAAAGAAGAAAGAAAAAGGAAAGGAAGAAACAAAGAAGAAAGAAAAAAGAAGTAAGAAAGAAAAAAGAATCAAAGAAAAAAGGAAAAGAAGAATAAATTGAAAAAAGAAAAAGAAAAGAAAATAGAAAAAGAATTGAAAAAAGAAAAAGGAAAAGAAGAAAGAAAAAGAAAAAGAAAAAGGAAAAGAAAAAGGAAAAGAAGAATAAAATGAAAAAAAGAAAAAGAAAAGAAAAAGAAAAAGGAAAAAAGAAAAAGAAAAAGAAGGAAAAAACAAACAAAAAGAAAAGGAAAAGAAGAAATAAAATGAAAAAAAGAAAAAGAAAAAAAGAAGGGAAAAAGAAAAAGGAAAAGAAGAAAGAAAAAGAAAGAAAAAGAAAAAAAAAAAAGGAAAAAAAAACAAGAAAAATAAAAAGGAAAAGAAGAATAAAAAGAACAAAAGAAAGAGAAAAAAAAGAAAAAGAAGAGAAAACAAAAGAAAGAAAAACGGAAAGGAAAGCGAAAAGGAAAAGAAAAGAAAATGTCGAGGTTTCGTATTACGCCGGCGGCGGCTTCGAGGTGACTCTACTCGAATAGTTTTGTCTTTGTGTTAGATTCTGACTCAAACCAAACAAATATTCAGCGTATCACCGGGTGCCTTTACATAGGCCAATGGTTAGCGGATGATTCTTGTAAATAATTTTAACGTGGACTGAGCTCACGAAATCAAAAGCCAAAGTAGAGATAAATAGATAGGTAGATAGATTTAAAGATCCAGATAGATAGATAGATAGATAGATAAAAAATAAATAGACTGCCACATATAGAATGAAATATATATGAACAGACTGACAGACAGACACACAAACACATTATATATACTAGCAAATATATGCACCCTCCGGGTGCAAGTATTTAAGTTTTAATGTAATAGAATATCATATTAAATTAGAAAGACTAAATAAGAATGAAAAAAAAAAGATTTGAAACAGAGGGGGCTATAATCAAAAAATAGAACAACTGAAACTTATTTTTCCATCTTTCATTACTCAATTTTTCTAATTTAACTATTTAGTTAAGATAGGAAGTATTTAATAAAATTACAGTTATTTCCTCTTGTAAATAATTTTCTTTTAAGATTTATACTCGAGATGTTTGCTCTTATTCATTAAGATAAAACCAAATAATTAGAAATCAATAATACAAAGCACATATTTATTAAAATCAAATTTTAAATATCAATATGCAAATTAGCATTCTCGTTCACACTGTAAACGGCTATTTTCTTGTATATATAAATACAATTAGATCTTATTAGTACGTAGATATGGTTAGCAGTATTAATAATGTAAAACAATTTTATTAATAATTGAAGGATTAAAAGAATGAAATCATGGAGAATTTGACGTAAATAATTAAGGGAATTGTGACTTGAGTAGTGATATAGTTTCGGTTACAGACAGAAAAACACACTATCTCCATTATAATAAGAGATATATTGGGAGTGATGGCGATAAAGAGACGCCCCCCCAATGTTTGGAATTGGAACCTCCCCACAAGATCAACTGGTTGGGTTTGTAAAAAGAGTAAAAGGATCGAGGTAATTGTATAGGTGCTAGTGGCGAGCCGATTAATCGTTGTGTCCTCACCAACCGATCGTCTAATCTAAGTAAGGGCCAAAGTAGAGTGTTGCTTGTTATAGATAGCAAAGCCACTGGGATTCCGTCTTTAAGCTTTACAAGTCACCAGCCACGGCCAACAGGTGGCCCCGTTGCGAGAGGAGTTACCCCTCTGTACAGTTGCATTCGGCGTATTCTACTACTCCAGCCGACAGGGTCGTAGATACATAAGTCTGAATAGAATGTCGGAACGAAGTAAACTCGTCAGTCAAGGTACCATTGTATTAAGAAAATAATCATTTGCTTTTAAGTGTAAAACATTTTGTCATGATTAGTTTGCATTTTCAAGATACTCATTTTAAGACCTTTATATATATATAATATATATATATATATATATATATATATATATATATATAAATTTATATATATATATATATATATATATATATATATATATATTATTTGGAGGATATGTGCTTAATTGAAGTCGTACCTAATTTTGAAAATTAATTAGTTAATAATTAATGAATTTTAGGCGGGCATATATGTTCAAATGTAAGGCTAAACGAATCGAGAAAATGTCAATCCCTGAATGTCTATAACCTTGCTGATGAGACCTAATAGGTCGAAATGTACATTCAGGGATTGACATTTTCTCGATTTGTTTAGCCTTACATTTGAACATATAAGCCCGCCTAAAATTCATTAATTATTAACTAATTAATTTTCAAAATTAGGTACGACTTCAATTAAGCACATATCCTCCAAAAATTGTCGGCTTAAAGCCATATAAAAATAAACACATTTGTTTGTTTACTTAACCTCATATATATATATATATATATATATAGTCATCCACAGACACGTGTTTCGACTTATCAAATCTCTTCAGTGTGGCTAAACATTTGTAAGCTACCTACAGCCGGGATAGAAACCCGATCGATTTAGCATCAGTCGGACAGCTTAACCGCTCGGCTATCGTCACCTACAGAATGCGAAGGGGATTTTAACTGTTTTAATACACACATCTGTATGTGTGTAAAGGCCGCCATAGAGTGCTCCATCCCTTTTATAGGAGAACGTTAATGTCACCATATTATGAAGAATTCCTTTGAGACCCAATCAGATTGCTATTCTGGGAATGGTTTCCAGGCATTGTTATATATATATATATATATATATATATATATATATATAAAGTGTGTCAAAAAAGTATCGAGAATTTTTGTACTTTTTGACACATCTTGTATTCTGTGAAAATAACGTTTCATTCATTAATTTTTTTTCATAATACAAGGTGTGTTAAAAAAAATACCAAGTTTAAAGCTGTAAAGTACCAAGGTAGAAATGAAGAATGAATGGAACTTTTTTTTTTCAGAATACAAGGTGTGTCAAAAAGTACAAAATATATCGGTACTTTTTGACACACCTTATATATATATATATATATATATATATATATATATATATATATATATAAAGTTTGCTATATTTATAAGTACAGTATGGTCAATACCATTGATAGAACATGCATATTTAAGTTAAGGTAGCGAAGACATAAAGTCAAATGTAAGTTTCTCGCCTAAGCTATTTTTAAACCAGCTGAATTATCGAACGTATTTTTATTAAATGCTGATAAGTGGTTCATCATGGGAAGGGTGGTTAAATTTCTTAGACATGATAGAAAGGCTGGTTTAATTTGTTGGGCACGCTGGTAAGGCTGGCTAATTTTATGTGACTCTGATTTTGGTTTTCACTGTGTACCATACTTCAGGTTTTGTAATAATAACTAAATCACAGAAATGACTACAGACAGCCATGAAATAAGTATGCTTTATATAAAAAAAATGCTTTTATCTTTATGTTACCTAAGTTATTGCATACATTCTTGACAAGACCCTGTTGCGAGAATTCAAAGGGGCCATTGGTTTTCAGATCAGGGAATGGAAAACTACCAGGATGGTTATAAGCCCAACTCTGACCCCAGAGGCGCGAATCTCGCGCGTCACATGATTTAGTTAGTTTAGATTTTAGTTACGACCTCAGATTGACGCAGAGTAGACGTGCTATTGCGAGGTTGATTCTCCCGCGCAGCGAATAAGAATGGGTTAAATAAATCTTGATCAAGAAAATAAAAGTCTTGTGAGTTAATTAATTGCATGTCTAAAAGAGTTAGCCCAGAAGAAGCCCTTAGTTAGAGACAGCAAAAAAAGAAGACGACAAGATGGATGACGACCATAGCTGGAATCTCTCTCTCTCTCTCTCTCTCTCTCTCTCTCTCTCTCTCTCTCTCTCTCTCTCTCTCTCTCTCTCTCTCTCTCTCTCTCCCACCCGAGTCTCCTCTCTCGATTATATACCCAATGTTATATATAGCTATACAACATTTATTCTCGAGATTTCAAAATGTTCTGCTAAACGAGCTTTACAAATGTATATACGCATTTTTATCTTTTGATCTGATAACGGAAATTTGTTATATATTTCTTTATCTTCTCCCTGCTTCCTTGACGGGAAAACGTCTCTTTCGCTTTCTCTTTCTTTTTAAATATATTTTTTTATCCTTCTCTTTGTCCCTCTGCCGGAATCTTCCTTTTCCGGGCGAAGACAATATAACATTGGGGCCATCACCCCAGCCAACACATGCTACCCTTGATTTAAAGGAGCAGGGTTGGGTTTATTGCCCAGTGACTGAGGTGCCCCATAGAGGAATGCTGAGGGGATCCACGCATTTTTTGTGCTGTCATTCCATGAGTTCGGTTCATGGATGGACCCCACATCAAATGGACCCTTGTGTCTGACCGGCATGGTGAGATGCATCGAAAATAAATATCCGGCCTTGCCCGAGTTAAATAGTATCCAACTAAATTTAAAAAAAATTTTTTTACTCATTTATTTTTCTTTCTGTATAGGTCTGCAATTAATAATAATTGCAGACCTATACAGATTTATAGCTTCTCAAGCAACGGCGTTATCCTGGCCTTTTTCAGTTAGTCAATAATTCTTTTCTTTATTATTCATTCTCTTTTTGTATTTATTCCTTTTAATATTCTCTTTTCATTTATTTATCTTTTTTCCCCGTCATTATACCATCTCATATTCCGTGTGATCCATATTTTCATTTACTCATTTAAATGTTTTATTGGTCAATGTTGGATTTATTCTATCCTATTTTGCTCAAACCAGAGTCTGTAGTTTAGTGCCTAGTAACCCTATATTAACTCTATGGTAGATATAAATACAACCAATGGATTCCCCTTAAAATGCTACCCTAGAAAATCTTGTCACAGAGCTATGTCTTGAAATGCATTCCCTTCAAATATGTCAAATCCATATAGCGTTTCTTCATAGAGGTATGACGTGTTTTTTTTTTCTTTTTTCGGAGCTCCGTAAAACGGATTTTTCTAACGGATTCTTCTTAGTCTTACAGTTTTTAATTTCTGACATGAAATTCTAGAGAAAACAGAAAAATGGTTATAGACTTGTCTCACTGCCTGAACGATACTGTTCATACGCTGCACCTCGAATTCTCAGAAAGGTTGTAAAGACTGCAGGACACAGAGATAAACAAAAATAACATATATGAGAAAATATAGGAGGCGCGTGGTGTAATGGTTAAAGTCATGGGAAATGGACTCGTCGCCCCGAGTTCACATCCCGGACGTGGTAATTGGATTTCACTTAGTGCTAATACCCTTGGGAAAGGTATGAATAATATTATCCCTCCAGCTATGGGTAAATAGTAGGGCAGTCTGGGCTCTTTAACCTTGGTTAGACATCCGGTCTAGGAGAAGGAAAACTCTGAATTCAAACCTGTTAAACTCCGCTTAAGAAATTGACCTTGTGTCGCATCCTGCTCGTGCGGAGGGGTTGGGAAATATATATATATATATATATATATATGACAAAATATTCCCTCAATGCTCATCTTATAAAGACCTTATTCTTTTAAATCACATTTTCAGGCAAGAAAAGTAGTGTAAACAATTTATTAAAAATTATAAACAGTCACCTCTTTTAGATTTTGTAAGATTTTGATGACACGAGGTCACTAGAATATTTAATGACAAACAAGAGGTCAGCAGTATTTACGAAACGAAACCGTTATCAGCCGACAGAGAACTGCACGAGCAATGACTTCGGTGATTCAGGGAAATGTTCGATAATACAACAGAAATATATCGGGGGTTCCGAAAATTCTGACTCAGACGTCCAGAATGCTGATCATCGTCACACAGAAGACGAAATCGACCACGACTCGAAAGAGACTCATCTCACTTTAAATAGAAGTACTTGGTTTATAATACAGCGAAATTATCAAATCCCAACAAAAAGAGACCCAGTCTTTGCTGTATCTTTGAAATTAATAACCTTTGTTCTTTAAAGAATTATTTATATCTATTAAAATATTTTAACAGCTCCTGAAGGCTCTTTAAAAACAAACATTTTTTTTTTTTGCAAAAGCAAAAATGCCTCACACCAAAAAGGACGGGGTGGTCT
Source organism: Doryteuthis pealeii (assembly GCA_023376005.1). Classification (NCBI taxonomy): domain Eukaryota; kingdom Metazoa; phylum Mollusca; class Cephalopoda; order Myopsida; family Loliginidae; genus Doryteuthis; species Doryteuthis pealeii. The sequence goes on along the minus strand of CM042153.1, from coordinate 2,690,663 downwards.
ACTAATATTTTTTTACACACACACACACACACACACACACACACACACGCACACAGAGGGAGAGAGAAAGAGCAAAGGTGGCCACTACTAGAATAGGCTTATTCCTAATTAGTGATCATCCTCCACACATGAATACATTAATTACTTATTTTTTGCGTTTTTTGTAAAAAAAAATATAAGGTAAAAAAATCGTTGGGGTTGCCTAAAGTCGGTATCAGCCATGCAGCGAGGGAGTATATCCCCTTTTCTCTAGCGCTAGACTATGGAGATTGTTTTTGAGTCTGTTGTGAAACGCCACACCTAACATCAGCTCCTTACTTTACTGCACAGATCTCTGTGCTACTCATAACGCTGTGTTGGCGAGGACCGGTATCGAACTAGGAACCTTGTGGTTTCTAGCCGAACGCTCTACTAACTGAGCTAACCCGGTGTGAAAATAAACATATTTTTTTTTCTTTTTTTTTTTTTTTTTCTTTCTTTTTGTTATGATGAAAATTTTCAACGGAAATTTGACCAATAATGCAATAATGAAACTTTTGGCGAGACGTGCATGGATATCAAAAACGTCTACAAGTGTTGTAGAGGGTTTGAAACAATAGCGTGGTTTTAACTCTTCCTGTGCACACGCACGTGTTTATATAACGGTAGCTTGTCAATCACACTTAAGAATTCCTTTTATCGCAACTATCATACATTTTTACTTCATTTTTTCGGACCGCATTCAAAAGTTATTATATTGCCTTGATTCTTATTTAATTGTGTGATAAAATAGCTGTCCTGTTTAGCCTTGCATTTGAATAGGAATGCCCGCCTAATTAATTCATTAATAATTAATTAATTTTCAAAATTAGGTACGACTTCAATAAAGCACACATATATATATATATATTATATATATATATATATATATATATATATTATATATATATATATATATAAAAACAAATTTTTTTTGTGATGAAACAAAGAAAATACAGTGCTCAATCACAAATTGTGAGAGCTAATATTTATTTATTTATTTATATATAAATGATAATATTTATATAATAATATATATATATATATATATATATACATACATATATATATATATATATATATATATATATTATTTATTATTTATTACTATTTATTATTATTATTATTTACTCCTTTTGAGTTTTCACATCAGCATTAGCTGATGGTCTTTCACTGGAGTCTGAGTGACAGCAAGTCTCCTCAGGTCTCCAGGACTCTTCTGAGTATTCTGGCAGATTGTAGCAGTGCAGTGTTCTGAATGGTTTCAATTCTTCCTCTGATTCCCAAACTTTCCAAACCCTTTTCCAATCCTTTTGGGACTGTTCCAAGTGCACCAACTACAATTGGTATTCCTGTGCGCACGCACGTTTCTATAACGGTAGCTTGTCAATCACAATTAAGAATTTCTTTTATCGTAACTATCATACATTTTTACTTAATTTTTTCGGACCGCATTCAAACGTTATTTTATTGCCTTGATTCTTATTTAATTGCGTGATAAAATAGCTGTCCTCTCGCCGCTCTATGAACGCTTTTTCTTCTCTTTCAGTGTTTTATTAACGTCAGAGACGCGGGTCCCCCAAAACGGTTACGCCCAATAAAATGATCGCTGAGTTCCGTAAGGTTTTTTCAAAAGGAAAATGTCGAGAATGCATGAATGGTACTCGTTTTAATGGATTTCGAATTGGTTGTGGTAGAATGGTATGTTCGCGGAATGTCATGGTATGCTTACGGACCATCAAGTTCCTCTCACGCCTTGTTTTAATGTAATGGTTGGTGTCTTCGCCTTGTACTACACACACACACACACACACACACACACACATATAATTTATATATATATATATATATATATTATATATATATAATATTGTATCTTACATCTTATATATATAATATAATATATATATATATGTAATATATCAAGAAAAATGAAAAAACACAGGTTTAAATGGGTTAAGTGGTGAGTTTATTGGCCAACGCTGCAGTGTTTCGATCTATTAAATAGATCATCTTCAGGGCATAAGATAAGAAATTATATATCACAGAATGATGAGAAAAAGTGAGTGGTAATCCTTCTTATTCAGTCTGTTTAAAAAAATTTTCTGAAGTTTGAAAAAAGGAGACGGTTTTGAAATATGACATCAAATATTCTATTTTAAGGTGTGAGTATGTAGCGCTGTTAGTGTGTGTATTGAAGGAAACATTGTGCATTTTTAGGTATATATATATATATTAGGTATATATATATATATATATATATATATATATATATATATATTACCAATACACACACACACACACACACACACAACCTTAAGGTTTATTTCCGCTGTCGTTCATCGCAAAAAAAAAAAAAATTATACACACACACACACACAACCACACACCTAAAAAATGCACAATGTTTCCTTTCGATACACACTCATACACCGTCCCATACCCACACCGTAAAATAGAATATTTGACGTCATATTTCAAAACCGTCCCTTTTTTCAAACCTCAAAATTTTTTAAACACACTGAATAATAATAACTACCACTCGCTTTTCTCGTTATTCCGTGATAAATAATTTCTTATCACCTTCCATATACCAACAAATGTCCTGAAGATGATCTAATTAATAGATCGAAACACTGCAGCGTCGGCCAATAAACTCACCACTTAACCCATTTAAACCTGTGTTTTTTCATTTTTCCTAATATATATATATTGTGTATATGTGTAATTTAATTACATTACATTGCTAATATTATATATTATGATTGTGTATGTGTAATGTAATTGAAGTACAATGTTAATACAAATATCTATATATATATATATATACACATACATGTACATGCATGCGTATATATATATATATATATATATATATATATATATATATAATATTGTAGAATATACAATATATATATATCAGTGTGTATAATCTAATTACACGTAATATATATATATATATATATATATATATATATATATATATATATGTATGTGTGTGTGTGTGTGTGTGTGTGTGTGTGAGTGTATGATTGCGTGTCTGTATATATAGGCCATAGTATAAACCTTGAGTGTGTATGTGAGAAGTAAACAAACAAACAATGTGTTTTGATATGGCTTTATTTAGCCGACAATTTTTGGGAGAATATGTGCTTAATTGAAGTCGTACATGATTTTGAAAGTTAATTAATAATTAATTAATTAGGCGGGCATACCTATTCAAATGTAAGGCTAAACAAAAGCCCGCCTAATTAATTAATTATCAATTAATTAATTTTCAAAATTAAGTACGATTTCAACTAAGCACATATTCTCCCAATATATATATATATATATATATATATATATATATATATATATATATATATTATTTATTATTTATTACTATTTATTATTATTATTATTTACTCCTTTTGAGTTTTCACATCAGTTTTAGCTGATGGTCTTTCACTGGAATCTGAGAGACAGCAAGTCTCCTCAGGTCTCCAGGACTCTTCTGAGTATTCTGGCAGATTGCAACAGTGCAGTGTTCTGAATGGTTTCAATCCTTCCTCTGATTCCCAAACTTTCCAGACCTTTTTCCAATCCTTTTGGGACTGTTCCAAGTGATCCTACTACAATTGGTATCACTTTCACTTTCATATTCCATAACTTTTTCAGTTCTCTGGCAAGGTCCTGCTTGCTTTTAGATTTTTGTGCATCAAGGACACAGGACGCGTACTTGTCAGCATCTCTGGGTTTATATATATATATATATATATATATATATATATATATATATAACGTAATATAATCTCGCTACTCGTCTAATCCGACAATTTGTTTAATTCAGTTAAATATTTGAACCATATAACATTTAGGCACCCCTTTTTGATCTCGATTAAGAAAGGACATGCTTTTCATTTACACCGTCATTATCCGATTATCTTCACAGACGATTTTTAGATTTTTTAAAATATAAAACTAACCCCTAACCCTATCCCCTAACTTAATCCATAACCCTAACCCCTAACAAACAACCGGATATTGACGGTGTAAATGAAAAACATGTCCTTTCTTAATCGAGATCTAAAAGGGGTGCCTAAAGGTAATATGGTCCTAATATTTAATCCAACTAAATGTCTAATCAGACCTGTCTCTGGAATCAGAGGGGCCGAACGATAAAAACATGGTTTTTGTATTCATACTAGTTGAAGGGACATAACTCTGTCGGTTTTAACTCCTGATAGATTCAGCCTGGGGATTTGTTTCAAGTACATAAATTTGAAGACGTAAGTAAAGACCGAATTTCACGGGAATAACATCAGTTAGAAACCTTTTTTTTTTATTTTTTTTTTCCTTTTTTTAAACAATTTTTTAAAAGAAAAATTCACGTTGTTTTTTTTTTTTTTTGTTTTTTTGAGAATTTAGAACTCCGAACGTTTGGAAATTTATAAACAAATAGATCTTGTGTATTTTATGCCATATCATAAGGTGATGATGACTAAGGTTATATGGCAAACGATATCA
>CM042153.1:2673636-2681136 GCA_023376005.1 Doryteuthis pealeii | reverse complement strand
ATATATATATATATATATATATATATATATGTATATACTATTGTAATTACATTACACATGAATACTACACACTTTACACACACACACACACACACACACACACACACACACACACATATATATATATATATATATATATATATATATATATATTACCATTGCACGGAAACTGTAATACACGCACACTATCATATATATTTTTTTATGCGCAAACACAAAAATACAAAAATTAGTATTTGTATTTTTATATTTCTAATCAGAAGTTTATTACATTTATTATAATTTGTATAACCAAAATTGTTTATACATAATCTACAGCCACTCGATATTTTAGTGTGAAGTTTTGGGCGATGTGAATTTGATCTTTTTTTCAATATTGCTTGAAGGAATAGGAGTTAAAAATTCAGAGGATTTGTATCATAAGTAAATAAAATCATCAAATTTATTAAAGGATTAAAACAATTTAAAATGGAAACTTACTTTAGTCCCCCTCAAATAAAATGTCGCGTGTATGTATTAATTATTAATTAAATGATTATTTTGAATATTTTACACCAAAACGTAGGTATTTAATTATTTATTCTATACATGTTTTGGTAGGTATTCAATTATTTATTCTATAGATGTTTTGCTAGGTATTTAATTATTTATTCTATGAATGTTTTGGTAGGTATTTAATTATTTATTCTTTACATGTTTTGTTGAACTCGACGAACAACTACTGCAGCTGTTTCTTTACAAAGAAACAATGGAAACATCTCACCAGTTCACACCTGATGATGCCACTAAGTAGTGCAGAAAGAAATCGTGTAAGAACCTTTGGTGGAGTTATACACCAATTCCACCCTTATATAAAAAAGATGATCAGACAATTAGAAAGGATAGAAAAGAAACTCCCCAGACAAGAATTGTCCGTCGAGTTCAACAAAACATGCATAAAAGAAAAATGCTACCAAATTATACTTAAGTATTTACTTGTAAACTTTTTAGTTAATTTTGTTAATGAAAAAAGGGGCAAAAGTAAAAAAAATAATTTTAGATATTTTTTACTCAATTTGTGAATGTAATTATTTACATAGAGAGAATCGAACTCACTAATTGTCTGCTAATCTATCTCGGTAACCATTAGAACACGTGATGTCCTCATATTATATAAACACAATTTGTGAGTGTATATAATACAAGGTTGTTCTTTATTCTACATATTGACGATTTTGGTTATTGTGATGTAAGCAGTGATATTGTTTCAGTTACAGACAAATAGAGACCGAATCTCCATTATAGTATATCAAAAAATAAAAAAATAAATAAACAAATAAATAATAAATAAAACACCCCTGGGCAGTGTAAAAACTTATTTTTTAAATTTATTGCCTGAGTGGTGCGGTGTTATGTATTCTATGTCAGAGGGTTTTTATAAGTAAAATCATCAAATTTATGAAAGGAGTAAAAAAAAAAAAAAACAATTTGAAATGAAACTTTTTTTTGTCCCCCGCCAAATAAAATGTTGCGTACATCTATTAATTATTAATTAAATAATTTTGAATATTTTAACACAAAATCCTAAGTATTTATTTATTAGTAAACTTTTAGTTAACTCCTTGTTACTGAAAAAAAAAACGGCAAGAGTAAGAAATAATTTTAAAAATTGATTACAAATTTCGCAAATAACTTTTCCATTTAAAGTAAGACATTTAAAATTAATTTCATAGTTTATATAGTTTATTTATTTATGTAATATATAGGTTATTCATTACAATGGAAAGGATTCAAACATTGAATTATAAGGAACAGCTTTTATTTTATTTTATTTATTAATTGTTCTTTATTCTGTGTAGGGACTGGCATTTCTGTTATCTGCTACGAATTTTAAAAGCGAATTAAAAATAATCAAATCTATTATTTAAGGTCAAACTTTGTCTAAATCGATATGTAGTAACATAATAACCATCATTAAATAAGAAAAATATCATTACATATGCAGTTTATTTTTAATAGATTTAAAATTATTTGTTTTGGTCAATTTTGGCGCGATCCGCCATTTTGTCTATTTTTCAATGATTTTAAGCACTTGTTTACAATTTTAATATAACATTCACGATTGCAAAAAAAATTACCAAAAATCAGGTAATAATCCGATTTTAATGAAATTTTCAGTATTGATCTATCAATTAATGCATTTTATAATGCATCTGTTATTTTATTTCAAAACTTTAATTTAGTATTTTGCTATGAAAAATTAATATATAAAATTCATTTAAAATAAAAATATTCTGATGTTAATTTTAAAATGTTATATTTTTAGATTCTAGAAATAAATATCTATTTAATGCAAACCTTATTTAGACACATAAAGTAATAAGTTTTGAAGAAAAACTCTATTGAAATGTACCCCCCTTTTTAAGCAGAAAAATATCAATGTATAATTTTTTCTTTATAAGATAATAGCCAATTAAATAATTATCGAAATGAGTAAAAAGAAATCTCCAAAATATTTTATTATTTTTTACATTTTATTTTTCAATTTTCGTTACTTATTTTCTCATAGAAAAGCCACCGTAAATTTTTTTTTGTTTCTATTCATAAGTTCGGTCTTTTATCTGATTATTTATACTGTAATTAGAAAAATATAAGACCAATTTGAAAAAAAAGTTACGACCCCAACATAAGTGGGGTCAAAAATAAGTGACCTAAAATAAATGTGAAAATTTTGAAATAAAATAAATAATGCATTATAACGATCATTCATTGATAAATAAACACAGAAAATTTAATTAAAATCCGATATTTCCCAGATTTTTGGTAAATTATTTTCTACAAGGGGGGCTAAAGTCATTTTGTCAAAAACGCATTTTAGGCTCATTTTGCCAGTAGCTTATTCTATGTATTGATGGTTTTAGTAATTAATATTTTTTGAGATTTTGTATCGTAACCAGATTAATTTCGTTTTGTATTTGCACTGAACATGTACACTACTAATTATATATATATATATATATATATATATATATATATATATATATATATATATATATATATTTTTATATATTAATTTCAAATTCCGTGGTACCATGACTTACGAGTTTCAAACTTTTTCCGAGTTGTGAGCTATCACTCGGTTTATTTTTTTTTTTCTTTGTTGTTCTTACTAAGATACCCTGGTCCAAGAAGTGCACCACGAGGCTTTAGGCTTTAATTCGTTAACGTAATTAGCAAGAATATGCGCCTTCCGGGCATAAGTATTTAAATTTAAATGTAACGAAATAAGATTAAGTAAATTAAATTAGAACGTATATAAAAAAAAGTTTACTCCTATTTTAATTATATTTTAATTGGTTTATATATACAATCATTAATAGGATTGATTTTAATACGTTGGAGAATATAAAAAAAGATAAGAGATCAATAATACCAAGTAATTATTTATTAAACCTGGTTTTGTTGAAACCAGTATGCAAATTAACCACACCATATATTTTTTAAACCTTTATTTTTAGTGATATATAAGATATTGCAGGGTTTCAAACGTACTAACAACATGGGCTGTTTTGAGACAAATTTTAGCTAAATAGTTAAATTAGGAAAATTAAGCAATGAAAGACGGGAGTGACGGAAGAATAAATTTCAATTGTTCTATTTTTCGATTATACCTCAATCTGTTTAAAATCTTTTTATCTGCTTTCTTATTTAATTTCATTAGCCTTTCTAATTTAATATATATTCCATTCATTACTTACTTACGCGGAGGATGCATATATTTTACTAGTAAATATTAACATACGTTAATAATTTAATTATTGAAATATTAACTCCAGTGACTTAAAGTTTTACGCATAGAGCCTACAACTATCAAACACACACACACACACACACACACACACACACACACACACATATATATATATATATATATATATATATATATATATATATATATATATATATAGGCCGAAATTTACATACAGAGATTGATTTTTCTCGATTTGTTTAGCCTTACATTTGAATAGGTATGCCCACCTAATTCATTAATTATAATTAATTGATTTTCAAAAATTAGGTACGACTTCAATGAAGCACATATTCCCTATATATAGTAAGTAGTAGTAAAGTTGTTGGGGTGGCCTAAAGTCAGTATCAGCCAATCAGCGAGGGGGTCTATCCCCTTTTCACTGGCGCTAGACCAAGGAGATTGTTTTTGCGCCTGGAGGATTTTAAACGCGCTAATAACATAGAATGTAATATGGCAAATCAAAGTCAGATTTTTATGGACATTTCTTCTATGTACTACTGATTCTGACTATAAATTAAACATTCAATAATAAACTTACGTAATTCCTGAGGGTATTGGGATGTAAGCAAGGACGTAGTTTCGATTACAGACAAAAAAACACCGAATTTCCATTATAAGAAGATATGTGTGTGTGTTTGTGTGGGGGTATGTGCATATATATATATATATATATATATATATATATATATATATATATATATTTGGGAAGCATTCTTTCATTTATACATGTAGAATTAAATAAAAGACACATCTCCTGTTTAACAATTTTATTTGTGATCTTTTCAAGCCAACCAAACATTAAAAAGTTGGCCAGAAAACTCGAAAAGATAAAAAAAAAAAATTGTTAAACAGGAGATGTGTCTTTTATTTAATTCTACATGTATATATATATATATATATATATATATATATATATATATATATATACACACACACACACACACACACACACACACACATATATATATATATATATATATATATCTTCTCTCTCGATGAGTCCGGATTAAAAACATTTACATCTAAAAACGGACCTAATTATCATTATGCTCTGATGAAGATTTTTTATAAATCGAAATATTGTCGATATAAAAATATATTCATTTTAACAATATTGTGTGTTTTCATATCCTCTTTATATATATATATATATATATATATATATATATATATATATATATATATATATATATATATATATATATATATATATATATATATATATATATATATATATATATATATATATATAAATTATATATAACTTGCCAAATTGAGATTTCTTTAATTCAGTGATATTCATGTAATTAAAAATGTCTTTTAACGGTCAATGTTAATTTTCTAAGAATCGTCAAACGGAGTAGCATGTTAAATAATTTATCTTCAAATAATAATTAAATAATTAAATAAACGCTAAATAATAAATACAAAAAAAGTACATCTTTTCTCTTTCACACATCCATAAGAGAGTTCAATGCATAATAACGTCTAAGTTAGTTATATACAAAACAATATTTGTACCTATATACATATATCCTTTGTAGGCTGCCGAAATACTGCATCTTTCAAGGCCTCCATGCTTCCTGTAGTCCGCCAACACTATACCTGATGCCCCTCTCTCACACACACACACACACACACACACACATATATAATATATATATATATATATATATATATATATATATATATATATATATATAATATGGGAAAATAAATCAACAATACAAAGAAAATTTGAAAAAACAAGTGTTCCGAAAATGGGATGAATTTAATTATCGATGTTTAAACTTTGAAAAATATCATTTTTTATGTGATGAAGGTTCAATGTAACCGAAATGTTTAAACATCGATAATTAAATTCATCCCATTTTCGGAACACTTGTTTTTTCAAAATTTTCTTTATATATACTAGCAAATATATGCACCCTCCGGGTGCAAGTATTTAAGTTTTAATGTAATGAAATATCGTATTAAATTAGAAAGGCTAATGAAACTAAATAAGAATGCAGATAAAAAGATTTGAAACAGAGGGGGATATAATCGAAAAATAGAACAACTGAAACTTACTCTTCCATCACTCTCGTCTTTCATTGTTATTTTTTCTAATTTAAGTATTGAGTTAAAAGAGGAAGTAAAGAATAAAATGACAGTTATTTTTTCTTATTAATGGATTTCATTTAAGATTCATTGAAGAGATTTTTGCTTATATTCATTAAAATAATACCAAACAGTTAGAAACTAATAATACTAAGCATATATTTATTAAAATTACATTTTTAATATCAATATGCAAATTAGCCTTCCTGTTCGCACTGTAAACCGCTATTTTGTTGTATATATAAATACAATTGCATGTTATTAGTATGTAGATATGGTTAACAGTATTAATAATGTAAAACAATTTTATTAATAATTGAGGTTAAAATAAGGATAAATTCATGGTGAATGTGACGTCAATAACTAAGGGAATTGTGACTTGAGTAGTGATTTAGTTTCGGTTACAGACAGAAAAACACACAATCTCCATTATAATAAGATATATATATATATATATACCAAACTTGTTGGTGAATCCTTGCGGTAAGAAAAAACCCGGCAAATAGTTTGATTGTAAAAATATACAACCAAATATTACCTGGGAAGAAAATTTAAAAAAAAAATGAAAAGACCAAGATAGACGTACAAAGCGAAAATAATCAGTTGATACTATAAACCCTTGGCCAAAAGAAAACACAATTTATATCTATATATCTATGAAAAATATATATTCATACAAAAACCGCAGGAAACTAAAGCTAATAAGTAAAGAGTGCACAATTCTAAGTAGAGCAAATAATAAAGATAAACCTAAGGAGTCAGGTATACCTGACTCATTAGGTTTATCTTTATTATAAAAAAGAAGGTCCGCAAAATATATTATGTTCAGAGAAAAAAATTTTAATTCTTTTTATCTTACATATGCGACACGTGTTTCTGATCTGTTGTCTTCTTCAGGCATTTAAATTATTATTTTGGCAGAATATGTCCGATATTTGATAGGTTGTGTGTGTTTCTGCAACTTTTCTATTACCAATAATCGGTTGATACTATAATATTTGCCAAAAGTATTATGATAGAAAAGTTGCATATCATTTTGGCATATAAACATTTTCTATATATATATATGTGTTCATGATTATATATACATGAACATCTCTCTCTCTCTCTCTCTCTCTCTCTCTCTCTCTCTCTCTCTCTCTCTCTCTCTCTGTATTTTGGGGCATAAACTTATATATATGTATACACGCTCTTTGCTCCTCTCTTTGCTTCCTATATATATATATATATATATATATATATATATATATATATATATATATATATATATTATATTATTATATTATATATTATCAGCCACAATGATATATATATATATATATATATATATCATTGTGGCTGATAATACTTCATATATGGCTATACCGTGTGTGTGTATATGTGCGTGTAGGTATGTCCATCTCTCTCTCTCTCTCTCTCTCTCTCTCTCTCTCTCTCTCTCTCTCTCTCTCTCTACCGGTCCCCGCCAACTCAGCGTATGAGTAGCACAGGGATCTGTGCGGTAAAGTAAGGAGCTGATGGTAGGTGTGGCGCTCCACCTCAGATGCTAAAACAATCTCCTTGGTCTAGTGCTATTGAAAAGGAGATAGACTTATCTCTCTCTTTTTTTT
>CM042153.1:2670726-2673536 GCA_023376005.1 Doryteuthis pealeii | reverse complement strand
AATTCGCAATCCTTAATATACGCATAAATAATAAAATACTTAACAATGCTCTCAACCAATTATCACCAAACTATTATATTATATATATATATATATATATATACTAATATATATATATTTATATATATATATAGATAGCAGTAGATAATAAAGGGTATAAAACACACAGATACTGCTAAAAATGAAAATATTTTATATCATTTTATATATATGTATATATATATATGAGCAAGAGAGACAGACAACAGAGGACAGAGACAAGATGAGAGACGACAGAGGGATAAATAATAATAGGTAGTATAGATAGAGAGAGAGTGTGTGTGGCGAGAGAGTGCTTTGTGTTGGTGTGTGTGTGTGTGTGTGTGTGTGTGTGTGTGTGTGTGCAAAGAACAGAGATGTAGGTTTTACAATAAAAAGACCTACGCCTCATTTGCCTTACTGATAGGCCGAATTGAATTATCTCCCTTACACTGCAAATTCTCCGTCACTCTGGGTTCGCCGCCGACTCATAACATTAAAAATACACCTCGATTTTGTTTCCATTTTAGAGTTATGAATTATTTTCAAGAAACTTATTGATAATTGCAACACAAACAATATCTTATGAAGAAAGAGGAAATCACTATCTCTAAATTTTCATTTCTCTCGCTTTTTCGACTTCATTCCTTATTTATATGTAGGTAATTCATGCAGTATGTATATACAACTTTTCCATATATATATATATATATATATTATATATATTTATAATATATATATATATATATAATCATTTGTATAGATACACAAGTACGTATATATGTATATATTTATATTTATATATATATGTGTGTGTGTGTAATTATTTATATATATATTCATATCTACGCGCGCACACACACACCACACACACACACACACACACACACATATATATATATATAGATAATTATGGATATATATATAAATGATATATATATATATATATATATATATATATTATATATATATATATATATATATATATATATATACAGAAATGTTGTATGTAATTATTTATGTAAATATATTATTCATATTTACCGTATATATATATTATATATATATATATATATATATATTATATATATATATTATATATATAATATATAATCATTGCATATATTTTAATTTTACGTATATATGTATGTATATTATATAATTATTTACATATATATTCATATTTTACGTATATACATTATATATGTTATATATAATTTATTTATATATATCATTCATATTTACGATGTATGTATATATGCATATATATACATATGTATACATATACGTATTAATATACATAATTATATATTTGTATACTTATGTATTTATTTAGAATGTGTGTGTTTAAATATACATATATATATATTATATATATATATATATATTATATGTATCATACATATATACACACATACACACCAATATATATATATATATATATATATATATTATTATATTATTTATATTGATATTGATATTGATATTTATATTGTAGTGCTTTACTCATTTATAGATAAGTTAGGGTAGCGCGATTTTTCAAACCAAATGCCAAGTGGTTGCAATATCACGAGGAACTGTCAATAACAAAGCGCGTCGACTATATATATATATATATATATATATATATATATATTATATATATATGAGGTATCCAAAACTTGGTAGTAAGGCATGATTATATATGTGATTTCTAAGACACACTGTATTATTGTATGATCCAGTATGTATAAATACAGTGAATCTTTAAATCTCTATAGAGAGCTCAATGTATAATGTACTTTTAGATTATATACAGAGCAATATTTATCTTTGAGAAGGAGGAAAAACTCAACACCATTATTCAATAATAAATTTATTTCGACCAAAATTGGGGCCTATATAAATCTAAATTGATTTAATAAAGCTCCCCAAAATTCCGTCTCGTCAATAATTTGAATTGCATAACACAAAAATTTTCTCCTCAAAAAAAAATGTTTTTCTTTACAAAATGTATACATTGAAAGACTTTCACCATGGTGACAGGAAGTCAAATGAGAAAAAATAATATTTTTCAGGCCAAGTTTTTTCAGGGTATAGTAGTCAATCAAATTAATAAGTTTTAAAAAATATGAAGGAGGGATAAAATAAAATAAAAGTATAAAAAATAAAAAGTATAAAAAACATAAAATATAAAAAAAAATATATATATATATAAAAAATAAAAAATTAATAAATATTATGATAATACAAAAATATTATTACTACTGTTAACCAAATAAACTAAGTAAAACCTTAAAATATAATAAATGATATAATGTTGTATAAATATAATATCAATAAAAATATATATTTAATAAAAAATACACATATCCTACATAATAAATATATAAACACATACACTAAATATAATATATATATATATATATATATATATATATATATATATATATATATATATATATATATATATATATATATGAAAGTAAAATGGATATTGAATCCGACAATATCTGTAGCAGGTTTTGTAGCAAAACCTTAACATCTTTTTTTTCTACAAAACTTTCTACACACACACACACTATATATATATATATATATATATATATATATATATATATATATATATATATATATAGATAGATAGATGGATAGATAGATATATACATACACACACAAATATATATACACACAAAAAATATAAAGAAATATACATATATATATATATATATATATATATATATATATATATATATATATAGAGAGAGAGAGAGAGAGAAGAGAGACATATATATAGACACATATATATATTT
>CM042153.1:2645726-2668226 GCA_023376005.1 Doryteuthis pealeii | reverse complement strand
GAGCATACGGTATGGTTGTACAGTGTGATTTCCATGATCCCAAATAGAATCATCTCTTACTTACTAGTCAATTGGATTACCTTACATTTTATTACATACATATATATATATATATATATATATATATATATATATATATATATATATATATATATATATATATCTTAATTCAGTTGTGTATCAATTTTCTTCTTGTGAACGTTTTCTGTGATATAAGGAAGCATAGAAAATATATAAAAAGTGAACAAAAAACAACAAAAATAGTGTTCTATATATATATATGTGTGTGTGTGTGTGTGTGTCTGTGTGTGTGTGTGTGTGTGTGTGGCACCGTAAAAGCCTTTATCAGGTGATGACACTAGGAAGCCAAGCCATCTTTTTCACTAACCTAGCAACTCCTTACAATACCACCGGGCTTTGTTGGTTTTACTCTCAAATTGTTATAAATACCAGATGAAAATACAATCTGGTCTCATAATCCTGTTTTGTATTCACAGTTTATCAGTCAATGTAAATAAAGTCTGAAACGAAGCCATAATTTCTAAGTTTAAAAATTGAATTAACTGACAAGATTACGATTTTAAGACACTGATCGCGGAACTGGAGTTGAAATTCACATGGAAAGTCAAAATTCCAAGAAAAAAAAAAGATGAAACTGAAGTTCAATAACGTTAGATATGAAATACCTGGTGAAATGCATTTATATCCAATCACCTCACACGCACCCACACAAACACGTAAGCACGTGCACACACACACACACACGATCACATACACACTCATATATATATATATTATATATATATATATATATATATATATTATATATATATATAGCTATAGTGTGGATTGTCACTGTTTCAGCTTTTACTGGAACGGTGTGCCAAACGCAGTATTATTGGGAGAGTGCTCAATATAACATAGAGCTGTAATATAATATAATAAGATAAATATATAAAGGTTTTACATATCTATTTATTTGGTGACAAAGGAACAGTGACAACCATTTTGGTTTCATGCGTCAACAATCATCAGGTGAACTTGTTTCAAAGGCATTTGAAACAATTCACCTGATGATTGTTTTTGTCACCAAATAAATAAATATGTAAAACCTTTATATATTCATTTATTTATATATATATATATATATATATATATATATATATATATATATATATTATTTTATTATTATTATTATTATTATTATTATTATCATTATTATTATACTGACGCTGAGTAAATCAACTTTTATCCCCTTAAGGCTTTTTTACTGTTTAGTTTAATTTCAGGAAAGTTACACTAAATCATTCCTTAGTTTTAGGATTGCATTATGTTTGAAAAAAATTCCATTTTCATTGGTTCTAATTAGTCGTTATTTGGAATTAAGTCAAAAACTTACCAATCCCTGTCATAAAATTATGTCTATCACTCTTTTCCTCTCTATGTCTCTCTTGATTATACCCTCGTTAAATGTGTTAGTTTATCTAGAGAGTAAAAGGGAGAGGGATTAAGAGAGACACATGTAACAATCAGTAGCGAAGAGCCCGAATGTAATAAAATCCCTTGATCCATTTCAATTTAGATTTTACCAAAAATCTGGGAATTATATAATTTTAATGAAACTTTCAGTGTTGATTTATAAACGAATGAATTTTATAATGCATCCGTTACTTTGTTTCAAAGCTTTCTGACTTTTTCCAGGTCCCTGAGCTTTGACCCCCTTATTTTTGGAGCGCAAAATATCGGTGTGATGTGATTGATACTAATTCTTGCATAAATAAAAACACAAAAGACCGAAGGTGTGAATAGAAGAAAAAAGTTTTTTTTAAAGAATCTGCTCGGATAGTAAATAAGTACCGAAAATCAGAAAATAAAATGAAAATAAAAACTAAAAAATAATTTTTGGAATTTTTTTTTTTGCTCATTTCGATAATTATTTAACTGGCTAAAAATGTAAAAATATACACATCAACATTTTCCCCTTTCAAAGGGGGTGGCACTAAATTTCCAATACAGTTTTCGACCAAAAAGATATGGGTGATTCATAATAAAGTAAAGCAGTTATTAAAAAAATTACAATCTAATAATATGACATTTTAAATTTAAATTTTGCTGCTCATATTTTAAATGAATTTTATATTTAATTTATCATAGCAGAAATACTTAAAGTTTTGAAATAAAATAATTGTTGCATCATAAAATTCATTAATTGATAAATCAATACTGAAAATTTCATTAAAATTTGATAATTCTCTGATTTTTGATCATTTTGTCGCGAATGTTACAATTAATTTTGTAAACAAGCCATTTTAAAACAGCGTCGCAGGCCAAACGCAATGAAACTGACCAAAAAATTGTGTTAAATGTATTAAAGATAAATTACATGTGTAATATTATTTTGCTTTTTAAAATTTTCTTTTCGACTTAGATAAAAATTTGCCCTTAAATAATAGATTTAATTAATTTCAATTCGTTTTTGAAATTCATAGTAGCCGAATTTTGGGGTATACCTAGGTCAACCGTTTCTTAGAAATTTTACAAAATGATTTTAATGTTTTTTTTTTGTTTTTTTATTAACTCTCCGGCCGTATGTTTTTTTTTTTTTTTAAATTAAATTCACTTTGCAAATTCCCTTTTCTAGGAACATTCAAAGTTGACGAAATATCCATGCTTTACAAAACAAATTTTGCTGCTCATATTTTAAATGAATTTTATATTTTAATTTCACATCGCAGAAATACTTAAAGTTTTGAAATAAAATAACTGTTGTATTATAAAATTCATTAATTGATAAATCAATACTGAAACATTTATTAAAATCGGCTAATTCTCTGATTTTTGGTAAATCATTTTGTTTATATATATATATATATATATATATATATATATATATATTATTTACTTGTTATCTTAATCGACGAAAAAATTATTAGTGCTTTCCCGAATTATTGATATAAAAAATAGTTATCTAACACGTTGCCTACGAAATTTCCCCCACAGCTATACCAAATGTTCTTAGTATCTTTTACCATATAGGATAGGATATCTTAAAATTCACGATCTGTTCACTTCAGAACTCATTCTATTCAAATAAAGTTATATTATTATTGTAATCTGAGTCATTCTGCTCAATTATAATGAACACGTTCGAGAGCCGGTGCCAGTTGGTTACGGTAGGATCGCAGAGGCTGGAGAGCCATTATGAGTGGAATAGAGTAGGCAAAGAGTTAAAAAAATTGAATACCCAAGAAGAAGGAATAAAATAAAAACATGATCGGCATAAAATAACCCAAGGTTGACATGCTGTAAAATCCACCCACCCAACCAACCAACCAATTGTTGTAGCGTCAGGTGGAAAGATACGCAGATAAATGGTGTGTTTAACACATTTATTAAGACTCGGCATCCGGTGCTGAACGGATACATACAAACACAGAACAAATAGGTACAAACAATTAACAAGACAAACTCACACTAAAAGAGGAGGGTCAGTTCGCTATAGCCAACGCAGCAAAGTCAGTCTGAATATTATTCAGCTAGTTAATCTACTTTAATCGTAGGCTATTTTATAGCTATGAGCCAGTCCATCTGGTAGAGTGCCGAAGGGGTGTTACTTACTCTACAATACCAACTAACCAACCAACCAACCAACCAAGTGAATATTGAACTTAGTACATAATAATAACGGCTTGTAAGATAAACTTGCTAAGTACTGCTCCACGGTGAGGTGCGTGCGTGCGTACTTCTGCTGATAAAAAAAAAAGTTCTCGTGTAGTTTTCACTTGGATTTTAACGCAATATCTTATCACGAATATTTATGTTCGTCTTCGGCTCATCAAGATTTTGAATTAAAAAGATAATAAGGTTTCCAGTTTAAGAGACGTTCATTTTGCAACCCGTTATCTAGCGGGCTAGGGACGGGTTGGCGGGAAAATAAAACAAAATCAGGGTCCTTGGGACGACGAGCATTTTCACATTCACCCATTCACAGACAAATAAATTTCCTCGTTTACTATTCTGTTAAATTGCACAGCAAATTGAAGATACAATTTTTTTTTACAGTTGTTATTTTACTAAGAAAGCTGGGTCGCATCTACTTTACAAACTAAACTTATTCTCACGTGTCTGTACCGGAGGTCAGCTGGGATCATCTTAAATGTTATCATAATCCCCAACGGTTATGGAAAATTATCCACCCCCGCTTTTAATTCTAACGAACTTTATTTAAACTAGCAAAATAAAAAACGCCCTCTGGGCGATGTAAAATAAATATTATATGAGGGGATGGGAGTTGAGAATTTGTATCATAAGTAAAGTAAAATCATCAAATTTATTAAAGGAGGAAAAATAAAATCAATTTATTACAGGAGTAAAAAACAAAAAAAAATTGAAACGGAAACTTAGTTCTGATAGCTCAGTCGGTAGAGCGTTCGGCTAGAAACCACAAGGTTCCTAGTTCAATACCGGTCCTCGCCCACTCAGCGTATGAGTAGCACAGGGATCTGTGCGGTAAAGTAAGGAGCTGATGGTAGGTGTGGCGCTCCACCTCAGATGCTAAAACAATCTCCTTGGTCTAGCGCTATTGAAAAGGGGATAGACTCCCTCGCTGACTGGCTGATACCGACTTTAGGCCGCCCCGTCGACTTTTACTTACTTATATATAGATAGATAATACCAGGTATGTATTTATTAAAACTTGTTTTAAAAAACCAATGAGGACTGTCTAACATTGCATGCTCAAATTTTGAATGTATTTCTTCTACGTTATGACGTTTTAGGTAGTGTGACGTAATCAGTGATGTCGTTTTTGTTATAGACAAAAACCGGAAGCGAATCTCCATTATTAATAGATTCTAACTTACAGGTACGTTCACAACTTATGGCATCTCATAAATTGTAACAATTTTTAAAGTTGTTATTTTACTAAGTTTTTGCTTAGTCTTGTAATACAAACCTCAGGTTGCTTATAGTAAATAACTGCTGTTATTATCTGGTCACCTATCTCAGAACTGAATAGTTGGGTAGGTCGATTTTGGAACTGTAACGTCTCCCATGTGATGAAACTTGCAAATTAACACGAAGAATATTTGTATTCATTTGAGGAAATAGACTTCAATCTTTTGAAATGTTATCCTTGTTACAGTTTAATTAATCAATTAGTTCATTAATGAGGTTAAAAACAGCAATCACGAGAAAAAAATAATTTTTTAAAAATGAATATATAATACTGGATATGTATTTATTAAAACTTGTTTTAAAAAACAATGTGGACCGTTTAATGTTGCACACTAAAATTCTACGTATTAAGGATTTTGAATATAAATGAAATATACATTGATAAACTTACACAATTCCCCAGGGTTTGTAAGGTAAGCAGTGACATAGTTTCAGTTACAGACAGAGAGACAACGAATCTCCATTGTTAAAAGATCATCATCATCATCATCATCATCATTATTGCTACTATCATTATTGCTATGATCGGAGGTGTCGGTGATGATGGGGGATATTTTCAGTTTTAATTCTAGGGACCATATGACCTTTAGGCACCTCTTTTTGATATCGATCTAGAAGGACATGTTCTTCGTTTACACCGTCAATATCTGGTTGTTTGTTAGGGGTTAGGGTTAGGGGTTAGGGTTAGGGATTAGGTTTATAATAAAAAAACTCTAAAAATCGTCTATTAAACAAGCGGATATTGATGGTGTAAATGAAAAACATGTTGTCCCTCTGAATCGAGATCAAAAAGGGGGACTAAAGGTCATATGTTATTGACATCCATGCACGACTCGCCATATACTTCCGTTTATTGGCGAGGAATTCCAATCGGTTTAATGCCTTTTGTGATCAAAAACCGAATGACAGCGCGAACTTCACATTTGGCGGTAGCGTCAATCGGGAGCTCCATCAGAAATATCTGCCAAGCTAAGACTGAACATTGTAGTAAAGGGCAAGTGCAGGTATGGCAATAGCCCCATGAACAGTTTTCCTGTGTCCCAGCACTTTTTTTTGGAATCCAGTTCCCCAACACAAATATTAAAAAAAACAATTAAAACAGACACACCCACATACACATACATCTTGACCAATTCTTACAATCCAGCATTTCGGACTAACACCTGCATTACCATTCTAACACTCCCCATCTAGAGAGAAGAAAATCCTCTACCCATCCCCAACCACCCCTGCCCCTACTGACAAACTAATGTTTTCACCATTTTGAGGATGTCCATCATTGAAGCAAGAACTATATTCAAGTCCTGAAGAAGGTCTAACAGACCGAAATGTTGCATCGTCGACAATAAACATCCAGTTTCTATAACATCCCGTGTTTGCCTACCTTTCTTCACACACACACACACACAACACACACACATATATACATATATGTGTGTGTGTGTGTGTGTATTATATGTATATATATATATATATATATATATATATATATATATATAATATATAGACGAATATCAACATAGTGAAGATAGTTAGAGGGACTGAACATTGTAATAAAGGACAAGAGCAAGTGAAAGTGTAGCAAACACAAGAGTGGTGGCAATAGCCCCATGAACAGTTTTCCTATGTCCCAGCACTTTTTTTAAAATCTTCCGTTTAGACCACATGTTCTCAAAATTCTAAGTCCGTAGACCCCTACAAAAATTTGATTGGCCAATCATGGATCCCCTTCTTATATACCCTAGTCCACCTCGTAGTGGTGTTGTTGCAACCAATTATGTAATTAATGAATTCTGCACAAACCTATATGTAAAACTGTTAATTGTAAAATAACCTAAAAATAAACAGTATAGTATGCATAACATGTAAAAATGACCTGCAAATGTCTAATATTAATTTAATAATTTACAAAAGAAGCACATTACCTAATGTAATGGATGAAGCTGATGATTTTTTAACAGTTCATGGCTTAAACTTTTTAAAATATATCAACATGAACATGTTCTCCAGGATTCTTGTGGAATTAATTTCTTCAGTTTACTAAGAAGGCTTAGTAGTTTCCATATACCCCTTGTAAACCCCCGAATACTTTCAGACC
Source organism: Doryteuthis pealeii (assembly GCA_023376005.1). Lineage (NCBI taxonomy): Eukaryota > Metazoa > Mollusca > Cephalopoda > Myopsida > Loliginidae > Doryteuthis > Doryteuthis pealeii. Next base: position 2,661,172 of record CM042153.1, on the reverse strand, counting down.
CCCTGAGTTGTTGGATAGACCCCAGGGGGTTTGTGTAGACTCCTTTGAGAAACCCTGGTTTAGAACTCTCAGTCGGTAGGGCACTTGTCTAGGAATCGAAAGGTTCCTGGTTCGATACGGCCCTTGTCAATTCAGCGAATGAGTAGCACAGGGATCAGTGCAATAAAGTGAGGAACCGATGGTAGGTGTAGCACTCCACCTCAGACGCCAAAACAATCTCCGTGGTCTAGCGCAAGTGAAAAGGGGATAGACTCCTTTGCTGTCTGGCTGATATCCCGACGACATCACTTGGTAGAGCAGGTGTCTGGAATCTCCCAAATGATACTTTTTTTGTTTGTTTTTTTCTCTGAATTTTTGAGATGAGGTTTGATGATTAGTATTATTTGTAATATTCGGACTATTGCCCTCATCTTCATTGTTATCTATACAACGTTTCAGCCGATGTGCCCTCCGCTTCTTCAGGTATTTATTGTCGGACTCGGAAAACTTCTCGGACTCGGGAACCTTCTTTTCGAAATCTGGAACCTTCTTGTCGTAATCGGGAAACTTTCGTCGTAATCGGGGCCAATTCGGAACTTTGAACCAACCCTTTATTCAGTCCACAGTCCATTCTGCTAACCATAGCTGGGGTAGAGGCGTTAAGTTGTGTTAATTATTATTCTATGTTACTACTGCCCCTGGCCAGGATTGAACCAGCAGTCTAGAGATAATTGTCACTTAGAACTGTCTTAACCTAACTCCTTTATCCATTAGGCCATGTGTCCAATTTTTTTGTTCGCTTTTTTTTTTTCATTCTAAACCAAGACTGTGCGTGGCAGCAAAGGGCAGGTGCAGGTGAAAAGGGGATAGACTCCTTCACTGTCTGGCTGAAATCGACTTTAGACCATCCCGCTGATTTTACTTTACTTTACTTTGTAGAGCAGAATTGGTGTCTGAAATCTCTCGGATGATATCTTTGTTTTTTCCAATGCCCCTGCGTCCTAAGGGCAGTTAAAGATGGCGGTTTATATAAGACTGTAATAGAATAGCGATAAACCAACGTAAATCTCGTTCTGGTTTCGATAACAACATTTGATACTTACTAACAAAAATTCCTTTATGTTCCTATTTCTATTTTCTAATCTACATTTTCTGATTTATTTTATTGACGGTGTAAATGAAAAACATGTCCTTTCTTAATCGAGATCAAAAAGGGGTGCCTTAAGGTCATATGGTCCCTATTTTCTAATCTACATTTCTGATTTATTTTATTTTATTTTACATCTTGTATTTTCCTTTCCTGGAAATGTCATCCTGTCGAACTCATCTGGTTACCAATTTTGCCAGGGCAGGTCAAGGTATCAACCTTTCACATATAATTAAAATAAATAAATGTTGAATGCATTTCTTCGAGTTACGTCACGCGTCATGATATCTTCGCGTGTTGCGGTTCGCGACTCGTCTTTCAAAAATATAACGCTGAACAAATACAGTTACACAACAACAAAATTTTTATAAAGATTTTTTGTCTCCTGTCATCTATAAAACATCTATCAATTTCTTCACCCCATAATACATCCTGATGAAGGTTTAAAGAAACCGAAACGTTTAAGCGTCGATAAATAAATTCTCTCATTTTTGGAACACTTGTTTTTTCAAATTTCTTAATAAATAAATAATTAAACATGTAGTATTAACGGACCATATTACTTTCAGGCACCCCTTTTTGATCTCGATTAAAAAAAGGACATGTTTTCATGTACACCGTCAATATCCGGTTGTTTTTTAGGGGTTAGCGTTAGGGGTAGGGTTAGGGTTAGTTTTATAATTTTTAAAATTTTTAAAAAATCTAAAAATCGTCTGTAAAAACAACCGGATATTGACGGTGTCAATAAAAAACATGTCCTTTCTTAATCGAGATCAAAAATGGGTGCCTAAATGTCATATGGTCCCTATTTTCTAATCTACATTTCTGTTTATTTTATTTTATTTTACATCTTGTATTTTACTTTCCTAGAAATGTCATCCTGTCGAACTCATCTGGTTACCAAAATTTTTGCCGGGGCAGGTCAAGGTACCAACCTCCCAAATATATATAAATAAATAATTAAACATATAGTATGAACTAGTCCCATTCAAATAAAATGGCGCAGTACCTTGAAATTGAGGTGATGTTTAAATAAAGATGAATTAATCTAGGGTATCATAGCAAAGGTTAGCTCAGTCGGTAGAGCGTTCGGCGAGAAACCACAAGGTTCCTAGTTCGATACCGGTCCTCGCCAGCTCAGCGTATGAGTAGCACAGGGATCTGTGCGGTAAAGTAAGGAGCTGATGGTAGGTGTGGCGCTTCACCTCAGATGCTAAAAAAACATTCTCCTTGGTCTAGCGCTATTGAAATGGGAATAGACTCCCTCGCTGCATGGCTGATACCGACTTTAGGCCGCCCCGTCGACTTACTTTATCATAGCAAAATACATTTATTTAATACAATACTACATATACTTCACAATAAATAAAGTAATCAAACCCGAAAGTTTTTTTTATTATCATAATAACAAATATAATTAAACAGTCAAAATTTATTAATTAGAACTTTAAATAACCTTTAAAATGCATGTAATAAACAATTATTATTTTAAAATGTAAGTGTACTATCAAAGAAAACAGCATGTTAAGATCCATCCCCGGTTGGGATTAAAAACCTAAACAATTTAATTAAACTAGCAAATATATGCACCCTCCGGGTGCAAGTATTTAAGTTTAAATGTAATAAAATATTAGATTAAATCAGAAAGGCTAATGAAACTAATTAAGAATTCAAATAAAAGGATTCGAAACAGAGGGGGTATAATCGGAAAATAGAACAACTGAAACTTACTCTTTCATCACTTCCGTTTTTCAATGCTAAATTTTCCTAATTTAACTATTTAGTTAAAATAGGAAGTAAAGAATAAAATTACTGTTATTTCTTCTTGTTAATGAATTTCTTTTAGGATTTATTGAAGAGATTTTTTACTCATATTCATTAAGATAAAACCAAACAATTAGAAATCAATAATACCAAGCACATTTTTATTAAAATCAGTTTTTTAAATATCAATATGCAAATTAGCTTTACGTTTACTCTGAAACTGGTATTTTGTTGTATATATAAATACAATTGCATGTTATTAGTATTTAGGTAAGGCCAACAGTATTAATAATGTCAAACAGTTTTATTATTAATTGAGGTTTAAATAGAAATAGAATCATGGAGAATGTGCCGTAAATAACTAAGGAAATTGTGACTTGAGTAGTAATATAGTTTCGGTTACAGACAGAAAAACACACAATCTCCATTATAATAAGATTAGCCTTTAACAAAAACAATTACATATTTTTTAATTACTTACCATGGCGCTGCAAATAGGAAATGTCTACAATAACTCCAAGTGATTAGAACTTTCGGCTGGTTCCGTCAACTAAAAAACCTCCAACTTCGATGAGAGGGCGTGGCACGGAGACTTCTACAAATTTATCTAACATAGCAAAAGAAATACTTATTTCTTTGTGGATTTGTTTCTCTAAAATAAAATAGTAAAAAAAACAATTTAACACTCTAACGATCGTGTGTACGAGGGTAATCGAAAAAGTAAAGTTTTTGAATTGCTGGGACGCAGGAAACTGTTTATGGGGATATTGTCAACACTGTTGTGTTTACTGTTGTGTTTACTGTGCCAGCGCCTGCACCTGCCACTTGCCTGTCACACCCAGTCTTGACTTAGCAGATATTTTTGATGGAGCTCCTGATTGACGCTACCACCAAACGTGAATTCGCCCTGTTATTCGGTTTTTTAACAGAAAAGGCATTAAACCGATTGGAATTCATCCCAAATTAACACAAGAGTTTAAACGCTTTCACAGCAACTGCCATAGTAAGCCAATAAAATAATGTTATTGCCCAGTATAAACATGGAACGCATCTTTAGCGTAATGGTTATCGGCGTTGGAGATGGGATCGATGACCCTTCTTCAAATCCTGGACAATGCTGTCAACGTTTCACATCGTGATAATGCCCTTGGAAAAGGCACGGATCCGTCTATAATAGGATAGACTCGGCTTTTTAACATTGGTAGACAACCGGTCTAGAAAAAAGAAAATTCTGAATTAAAAACTGCTTTAATCCGCTTAACTTTTGAATTTGTATCTCATACTGTGTAGGATTATTTCAGTATATTAGGTGTGCTGAAGTCCACCACTTAAACTTATAGACATCTGGGCGCATGGATTCAATCAGCGAATCAACACGCTCGAATACATGGTTAGTTAACTAATCGCCAATCTTGAAAGCCCCTCAGTTGCTGGTATTTGACACGAACGAACGGAGCTGCAACCAAGGACTCTGCTCATCCAAAGGATTCTACCCAACACTAAGAAACACCGAGGAACAATTAAAGGATTCTACACAACACTAATAAACAATCAAGGATTCTCAATTAAGGAAAACAAGGGATATCTACAGTCAAGTGCTCTCAGCCTAAAAATGTGGAAAAAAATCGTAACATGCTGCCCGTGGCGTAGGTGTTGGGTAAACACATGGAGCCATGCTGAGTGTATTGTTTTCCATCGTAGTTGGTTGGTTGGGTTGGTTGTTTTGTTTTACGGCATATCAACCCTTTTCGGGTCATTTAATGCCGAATCAAGTCATTTTGATATGTGGTTACTTACAGTACCTGTTTTTCCTTAAATGGTCACCCATCTAAGTATTGAACAGGATCATCGCTGCTTAACTTCGGTGGTCTAGCGAGAGGCGGTGCTTTCAACGTGATTAGACCGTAAGCATCAACGTAGTAAATGGAATGGGTTACCCAAGTTCAATTCGTCGACAATACTGTTTCTGTTTAACCATACGTAAATGCCATCGGGAAAGGCATGAATCCATGTTTCCCCCAGCATATATAATTTTTGCTAAAAAACCAAGCCCTGGTGATATTTAATGTGTATATGTATTTACTTTCTCGTTAATTGTTTTATTTTCGAAGTTTCCTCGGACATACAGATTCACACAACTGCCCTTTATATGTATATATATAGATATATATAGACAATACATTTAAGTTGCGATAGTTACCACTGGCTTCAAAGCAGCATGTTAGCCACTTATCGTCAAGACAACGCGCCCGTTAAGATATGCAGGGAAAGTCTATTTATGTATACATATATGTACTTATGTGAGTCGAATTTTTGTATTTCTCCGCTTAGACGTGGAAGCAGTGCGTATAGCTCACTCACACTCACACCCTCATATGCCTACACATCTACCCTCATTCGCCCATATTATCAACCTCATACACCCATGTTATCTGCACAACCCCATAGTGGAGCAATGTGTGGAGACAGAGACGAACGGTTAATCATATAATAAGCGAATGCAGCAAACAAGCACAAAAATAATACAAGACTGGACACGACTCGTTGGGAAAGGTGATTCACTGGGAAATGTGGAAGAAATTCAATTTTCACCATACAACTAAATGGTATATGCACAAGCTTGAACCTGTCCGGGGGAATGAGACGCATAAAATTTTCTGGGACTTCGAGGTACAGACGGATCACCTAATCCCGGCCAGGAGACCGGACCTAGTATTGATCAACAAAAAGATAACCTGTCATCTCGTGGATTTTGCCGTCTCGGTCGACCACAGAGAGAAAATGAAAGAAAGTGAAATCATAGACAAATACTTGGACCTTGCCAGAGAACTGAGGTATGTGTGGAACATGAAGGTAAAGGCCGTACCAATTGTAATTGGTGCCCTGGAACGGTCACCAAAACTCTGGAAAAGAATTTGGGTGATTTGGAATCAGAGGTAAATCGAGACCATCCAAACTACGACTAGAATACTTAGAAGAGTCCTGGACACCCGAAGAGACTTGTTGTCACTCAGCTTCCAGTAAACCACCGGCTACGGCAGGTGTGAAAACCTCAATAATAATAATAATAATAATATAATAATAATAATAATAATAAACGAATTAAAACCATGAATATATAAAGTTGGTTGTTTGGTTGGTTTTGTTTTACGGCATATCAACCTTAGTGGGTCATTTAATGCCGAAAAAGTTGTGAAATAAATTCATTCTTAATGCATAATACAATTTTGTTTATCGACTCATGTTTTTCTATTCAACCAATAGATGGTATCCTAACAGGTACTACCACTCCAGGTCAGAGTGGAGAATATATATATAAAGAATAGAATATAGTTAAACAAAAATATAGAAAAAAGATTATTTATTAATCTATACATAGATATATAAACTATTTATCTTTAACGTTCTAAATCCCGGGCAACACCGGGTAGCTATGCTAGCAAGTAAAATAAATTGACAATGTGGCAATGGTCAATTTCCTTAATTTAGAAAAATTCTAGCCCCAAAATAATTGAAATGAGTGTTTCATCTAAAACGAAATATTTCAATTTCATTTTAGAGATTTTCCCAAAATATAACACGGGTGGGTGGGGATATTGCAGCAGCAGCAGCAGTAGCAGCAGCAACAGCAGCAACAACAGCAGCAACAACAGCAGCAAGATATCGCTGTGAAATGTCAAGGGTTCAAGTTCATTTAAAAAATTGAACAATCACAAAAGGATTTCTTCTTTTTTTTATTATCTTAATTGAAATACCGTCAAAGGTTGTTTAAAAAAACAGAAAGATGTAGTATCTTGTTGTGTTTGCCTACGGAACCACCCGGTTTTTATTTCGGGATATATCAGTTGATATGTAATTTTCTGATTGCTATACATATGTACGAACATAGAACATGAAATGCCAAATTCTTGGAGCGAATACCGTTTAATGGGCGTCTGGAATCTCTACGACATCGTTTAATGGCGAAGAATGCCAAAAATCCAGGAATATTTCAACACCGATCTGGAACATCATAAATCCCAAATTAAAAAGACTCGTGCCGAATCAGGAAAAACATATTCCTTAGACGTAAGATCATTTGATTAACAAGTAGATAAGAAAAAAATAAAGGATAATATGGTGTCAGAATTTGGCACCAAACTGTGGAATAATGGTTAACTATATAGACTTACAGACAATTATTTTGGCAATAAATCCTCGGCTGGTGTACTATAGTCCTTCTCCCAGAATAAGTTGTGGAATAAATATCAATAGAACAATTCACATTGTATGTATTTACCCTCCCCCATGGACAGGATGCTAATCACGGTTGTTTTTTTAAGCGAAGCACTGTTAATTTAAGTTCAGTTAATTTTCCTTCTTAACTCGTTGACTAATGTTGTAAGGGGGATATTCTATAAAATGTTTAATTGTATTTATAACTATATTTCATGTGTTCCCTTTCTTCATATATATATATATATATATATATATATATATATATATATATGGAGAAAGGTAGACAAACACGGGATGTTATGGAAACTGGATGTTTATTGTCGACGATGCAACGTTTCGGTCTCTTAATTAAATTAAATTTAATTAGACCATCTTCAGGACTTGGATATAGTAGTTGCTTCAATGATGGATATTCTCAAAATACTGAAAACGGAAGGTCGTCATCCCGTGTTTGTCTACCTTTCTCCACATACTGTCGGATTAACGTCCTCACATTTCTCTCTCTCTCTCTCTCTCTCTCACACACACACACACACACACACACACACACACATATATATATATATTCCACACATATATAATATAATATATATATATATATATATATATATATATTCTTCTGTAGTTAGGATCTTTCCATGTGTAGTTTAACCAAGCTGATGCAGGTAAACCGTAAGGAGAGCTCAATGTGCCTAATACCAGTGAATGGAAGGACAGAGCAAGATATTCAGTAAATGAAGGAAAAAACTCTAAACTTGCTTCATTACAATAATTTATTTCAACCGTATTACTACGGCATCTTCAGGTAATCACAAGAACATGACTCTTATATATATATATATATAGTGTGTGTGTGTGTGTGCGTGCGCGTGCGTGTGTGTGTGTTTGTCTTGTCAACTCGTGCCTGAGTAAAACCGTTGCCTGTTTTTTGTTTCATAGTTGAGTGCCAGTAGCATTTGACACTGTATCTTAGTGTTTTCTCAGATGACCCACCAGGCCATCCCTGGAGAGAGATACTTTTCCACATTAACTGGACTCTTCTACTTTGAATGTTGCTGGACTGAAAAAATTTCTAATAGCCCGCTTCAATTTCAAATATATATATTAATTAAAGAAATGGATACAGTAGAAACCTACTCGAGTTTCACCATAAGGATCTTCAGGGTTAAATCCACTGAATTAATCGAGGTACAGATTAATTGCAGCCGATTACACGTGTGTTCATTGAATAAGATGTTACGTAACAAAAAAAATAATTTGGGAAGAAATACCATAGCTGGACTGCTTCAGTTCAATTCTTTTGATAAAGAGGTATTACCTCGAAAATTCAAGAAATAATAAAAATACAGGTCAACACACAACACCATTGTTACCGTATTATTATTTTTTATTTATTCCAAACTGCATTGTGATAGCCTTCTAAATCAACCTTCTAACCAATACATACACAATGCTTCAAGCAAATTATGAAACTCTCTTATATATATATATATATATATATATATATATATATATATATGAACTAACAGAGATAAATAATTCCAAACTATCGCTACGAATCTTTCAAAACTTTGCCGGCATTAAATGACCCACAATGGTTTATATGTCGCAAAAAAAACAAAAACAAAACAAAAACAAACATCAACAAGCAAACAATCTCAGACGCTGCTGTCGACCTAACAAACATGGCCGCCGAAATGTTTGTACACAGAAAAATTGACTTTAAATAATGGGAGCATATGATCTTTAGGCACCCCTTTTTGATCTTGATTAAGAAAGGACATGTTCTTCATTTACACCGTCAATATCTTTTAAGAGACAATTTTTAGATATTTTTTAGATTATAAAACTAACCCCTAACCCTAAACCCCTAACCCTAACCCCAAAACCTAACCCCTAACAAACAACCGTATATTGACGGTGTAAATGAAAAACATGTCCTTTCTTAATCGAGCTCAAAAAGGGGTGCCTAAAGGTAATATGGTCCAAAAAATGTTCTTCCAAACTATTGCTACGAATCTTTCAAAACTTTGCTGGCACTAAATAACCCACCATGATTTGTATGCCGTAAAAACAAAACAAACAAAAATCAACAAGTAATCAATCTCAGACGCAGCTGTCAACCTAACAAACATGGCGGCCAACAAGTGGTTGGAGGGGTTGGGTGGATAGATTAACATTAACCACTTTTTTTTCAAAGGCCAACAAATATTCACGGCTGATGATTGACAGTAGTCAAATAATGGGTGCAGTAAGACAAAGCCAACAGAAAATGGTGGCCGCTCAAATGGATTTGCTTGAACAACTGTCAAGAAAAAAAGAAAGATTAGGAACCACTTCAGCGACGGTCAACATTTCACGTTGCTTGACACCTCACGCGATAAAGGACAATACTCTACAGTTTCAAGGATCTTGATTGGTCCAGACAATTATTATTTGCAGTTATATTTAATTGTTGTTTTTGCTTTTGGTTTTGTTATTGTTTTTGCGGGTGTTATTATTATTATTATTACTAGCAAATATATGCACCCTCCGTGTGCAAGTATTTAAGTTTTAAGGTAATAAAATATCGTATTAAATTAGAAAGTGTAATGAAACTAAAAAAAAAATGCATATAAAAATGCATAGAACAACTGAAACTTATTCTTCCATCACTCTCGTCTCTCATTTTCATTTTTTCTAATTTAAGTATTTAGTTAAAAGGGGAAGTAAAGAATAAAATGACAGTTATTTTTCTTGTTAATGGATTTCATTTAAGATTCATTGAAGAGATTTTTGCTTATATTCATTAAAATAAAACCAAACAGTTAGAAATCAATAATACTAAGCACATATTTATTAAAATCACATTTTTAATATCAATATGCAAATTAGCCTTCCCATTCACACTGTAAACCGCTATTTTGTTGTATATATAAGTATAATTGCATGTTGTTAGTATGTAGATATGGTTAACAGTATAAATAATGTAAAACAATTTTATTAATAATTGAGGTTTAAATAAAAATAAAATCATTGAGAATGTGATGTCAATAACTAAGGGAATTGTGACTTGAGTAGTAATATAGTTTCGGTTACAGACAGACAAACACACAATCTCCATTATAATAAGATTTACTCCTTTTGAGTTTTCATATCAGCATTAGCTGATGGCCTTTCACTGGAGTCTGAGTGACAGCAAGTCTCCTCAGGTCTCCAGGACTCTTCTGAGTATTCTGGCAGATTTCAGCAGTGCAGTGTTCTGAATGGTTTCAATCCTTCCTCTGATTTCTAAACTTTCCAAACCTTTTTCTAATCCTTTTGGAACTGTTCCAAGTGCACCAACTACAATTGGTATCACTTTCACTTTCATATTCCATAACTTTTTCAGTTCTATTATTATTATTATTATTATTATTATTATTATTATTATTATTATTATTATTATTATTTTTTTGTTTGCTTTTTCTTAGTCAATTGCAATTCATAGTCGCAACCAGAATTTCCCTTTTTGTGTTTAGTTTCTAATGAATATTACGTTTAACTCGGGCCAACCATGTCGTTAGGGCTGAGAAGATGTCGACTACCCCCCCCCCTTCAGCGGATGTACTCATTGTGTCATCAACACTACAACCTGAGTTAAAATCCTGTACGAGGCTGTTGGCAATTCACATAGCAGTGAAGAAGAAGAAGAAGAAGAAGAAGAAGAAGAAGAAGAAGAACAACAACAACAACAACAACAACAACAACGACGACGACGACGACGACGATAATAATAATAATAATAATAATAATAATAATAATAATAATAATCCACGAAATTCGAATTTCACTATGCTAAAAAATGTTATTTTCACAAACCAGAATCTGTCGTATAAATTGTAATTTGGGACCCAAAGTCTTTGGAAAAGATTCTGGGTGAATTGGAATCAAATCGAGACAATCCAAACAGGAAAATTGTTAAGATCGTCTAGAATATTCAGGAGAGTCCTGGAGACCTGAGGAGACTAGCTGTCACTCAGTCTCCAGTGGAAGACCACCAGTGTTGTGAAAAACTCCCAAGAATAATAATAATAATAATAATAATAATAATAATAATAATAATAATAATAAAATGTAGAATGTATGGGGAAAAAGACGAAACTGTCAATCACATAATAAGCGAATGCAGTAAACTCGCACAAAGAGAGTATAGGACTAGACACGACTGGGTGGGAAAGGTGATTCACTGGGAACTGTGCAAGAAATTCAATTTTTACCATTCAACTAAATGGTATATGCACAAACCTGAATCTGTCCTGGAGAATGAGACGCACAAAATTCTCTAGGACTTTGAGGTACAGAGGGATCACCTAATCCCAGTCAGGAGACCAGATCTTGTTTTGATTGACAAGAAGAGGAAGACCTGTCATCTCGTGGACTTTGCCGTCCCGGCCGATCACAGTGAAAATGAAAGAAAACGAAAAGATCGATAAACACTTAGACCTTGCCAGAGAACTAAGAAAACTGTGGAACATGAGGGTTAAGGTCATGCCGATCGTGATTGGGGCCCTTGGAACAATCCCCAAGGGGTTGGAAAGGAGTCTGGATGAATTAAAAATCGGAGGAAGAATTGAGACCATCCAGACTACAGCATTATTGAGATCAGCTGGAATACTCAGAGGAGTCCTGGAGACCTGAGGAGACTTGCTGTCACTCAGCCCCCAGTGAACCACCGGCTTCTGCAGGTGTGAAAAACTCGAATGGAGTGAAATAATAATAATAATAATAATAATAATAATAATAATAAGTAGTAGTAGTAGTAGTAGTAGTAGTAGTAGTAGTTGCTTTCTTTCTTTATCCCAGTTTCTCTCAGCCCGGAGCAAGAGTTCTCTTCTCATTCTAATTTTCATCTCGTTAGTAGCTGCAGAGTGTTGCGATAGCGTCTTTTTCCGTTCTAAGTGTTCTAAGTGCTTTTCAGCAAGCATCTGACATTTCTCCGACCATCTCCTGTTGCGCCTGCTTGCGACAACCGAAGGTAAGAAGACCCCTGCGACCAAGTGACGAACGTCTTGAAAATCAGCCGATCTAATCAATAACTAAAGAGCTTTTTGTTTGCAGTCTGTGATTACGAGTTAGATAGCGTTGCTGAGGCGTGGATGGAGTAACGGTTACTGTCGTACAAAATGAACTCAGCGAGGTTAGATGGATTTTGCGGCATGTCAACCCTTAGTTTATTTCATGCCGATGACATTTTTGTTTTATTAATTCTCGTTGGATATTCAAATTATTTTAAAACACATTAGTTTATCTATTTAACTCATCTTATTATAATGGAGATTGTGTGTTTGTCTGTCTGAAGCCGAAACTAAATCACTACTCAAGTCACAATTCCCTTAGTTATTGACGTCACATTCACCATGAATTTATTTTTATTTAAACCTCAGTTATTGATAAAATTGTTATACCTTATTAATACTTTTGACTTTATCTACATTCTAATAACATGCAATTGTATTTATATATGCAACAAAATAGCGGGTTACAGTGTGAACAGGAAAGCTAATTTGCATATTGATATTAAAAGTTTAATTTTTATTAAATATGCGCTTGGTATTATTGATTTCTAATTGTTTGTTTTTTTCTTAATGAATATGAGCAAAAAACCCGGGGATAAATCTTAAAAGAAATCCTTTAATATAAAGAAATAACAGTAATTTTATTCTTTACTTCCTAATTTAACTAAATAGTTAAATTAGGAAAATTCAGCAATAAAAGGAGGGAGTGATGAAAAATGATGGAAGACTTAGTTTCAAAGTTGTTTATTCTTCGATTATACCCCCTCTGTTTCAAATCATTTTATTTGGATTTTTATTTAGTTTCAAAAGTATTTCAAATTTAACATATTTCATTACATTAAAATTCAAATATTTGCACCCGGAGGGTGCATATATTTGCTAGTATATATAATCTTAACAGGTACTGCCACTCTGGGTCTAAGTGGACCAGGGAGTAATGCCAATGTAGGGGTACTCCACACTTCCTAGAGGCCTAGAATTATAACCTCACTAATAAATGCAGTTTAGCGTCATAGGCAGGACACTAAGACCCTCAGCCATAGCTGTCTAGTACGTATATAATAAAGGTACTAAGGCTTGAGGTGACCAGCCGGTTGATCGTGGGGGCCCTCTCAGACCGCCCATCAAGCCGAAGTAAGGTAAAAAATGTAGTATTGCATATCACAGACAGTTCAGCCACCAGGATTGGTCCTTAAGTATCACGGGTCACCCTCCACGGCCAACAGGTGGCTCCATTTGGTGAAGGGTCTTATCCCTCTGCAAAAGTGCAGTTAGAGAATTCTACAGACCTAGCGACAAGGGCTAAGACTCAGTGAGATATAGGTACCACCAAAATACGTCACGTGATCAGTTTAGGCCGTACTGAAGGCAGAAACGTAAATATTTTTTAACTTTTTATTTTTTAATCTGACAAAAAAGAAATAACGAACATAAAGAATTGTTACATTTTATTTCTCTGGAGCCGTGAGCAAGGTTAGTTCTATAGATATTAACAAATTGTGATAGCTAGAAATAAAGATTTATAGATATAAAATCAATGTAATGAGACAGAGAGAAAATAGATAGATTGATAGATAGATTGAGAGAGAGAGAGAGAGAAAGAGAGAGAGAGAGAGAGAGAGAGAGAGAGAGAGGAGGGAGAGGGGGAGAGATAAAGATTTTTCTAGAGTCTTGAGCAAGCTCACTTATAATTCTATTGATAAAAACAGAGATAGATAGATAGATAGATAGATAGATAGATAGAGTATTTTTCTGGAGCCTTGAACAAAGTCAGTTATAATTTTATAGATATTAACAGATTGTGATAGAAGGGGAAAAATAAAGAAATAAAGATAGATAAATAGATACACTGATTACTTTTCCGGGGCCTTAAGCAAGGTTAGTGGTAATTCTGCTATTCGATATTTTGAATCCCCAAAAGCCTGAAACGTCTTTCTCGTGTCTTCCAAATCATCTCGCCCGTGCCACCGCCGACGAGACAACAATATTTCTCCACTCGTTCCGAACCATTTAGCATCATCTTCAAACGATCGTAGAGACGGACAAGCAGATTGGCTAATCTGAACACGGGGGGGGGGTACATGGGGGGGGCACAGGGCACGTGGAGTAACATTATAATCCACACACACACATGCACACACACGCGCACATATGTACACACACATATATATATATATATATATATATATATATATATATATATATGAGAATGAAAAGATGGAATGAAACTTATATATATATATATATATATATATATATATATATATATATATATATATATATATATATTAGAGAAAATTAGATTAAGATCTTAAAGCATAGATACATTACAAAACTTAAGGCATAAAAGTTATAAGGTTATTCAAAACATATTTTTCGTCATTAAACTTTTTAGATTTTGTTTCGCCTTCATAACACGCCCCGCCCCCCTCTGAGGCATGTTCTTTTTCTTTTTCTTTTTTTTTTTTCTTTTTCTTTTTCTTTTTTTTTTTTTTTTTCTTTTCCTTTTCTTTTTCTTTGTGATCCTGAATTTGAGTCTTTCTCTCCATCTCGTTTCCCTCTCCCCACACGGAATTTTATATTTTCAAATTCCTCTCGATTTCATCTTTTCTTTCTATTTTCTTCTTCTTGCATTTCTCTTTCTCTTTTCTCTCTTTCTTTATCTCTATTCTTTCCTTTTCCTTTAAACATAGGGACTGGCATTTCTGTCATCTGCTACGAATTTTAAAAGCGAATTAAAAATAATAAATCTATTATTTAAGGTCAAACTTTGTCTAAATCGATAAGTAGTAACATAATAACCATCATTAAAAAAAGAAAAATATAATTACATATGCAGTTTATTCTTAATAGATTTAAAACTATTTGTTTTGGTTAATTTCGACGCGATTTGCCATTCAGCCTCTTTTTCGATGGTTTTAAGTGCTTGTTTACAATTTTTATATAACATTCACGATTGAAAAAAAATTACCAAAAATCAGGTAATAATCCGATTTTAATGAAATTTTCAGTATTGATTTAGCAATTAATGAATTTTATAATGCATTAGTTATTTTATTTCAAAACTTTAATTTAGTATTTTTTCTATGAAAAATTAATATATAAAATTCATTTAAAATAAAGATATTCTGATGTTAATTTTAAAATGTTATATTTTTAGATTCTAGAAATAAATATCTATTTAATGCAAACCTTATTTTAGACACATAAAGTAATAAGTTTTGAAGAAAAACTCTATTGAAAATGTACCCCCCTTTTTAAGCAGAAAAAATATCTATGTATAATTTTTTCTTTTATAAGAT
>CM042153.1:2638226-2640726 GCA_023376005.1 Doryteuthis pealeii | reverse complement strand
GTTGCTCATATTTATTAAAATAAAACCAAAAAATTAGAAATCAATAATATCAAGCCCATATTTTATTAAATCAAATTTCTTTTGATCAGTATGCAAATTAGCTTTCCCGTTAACACTGTAAAAAGCTATTCTGTTGTACATATAAATACACTTGTATGTTATTAGTATGTAGATAAGGCCAACAGTATTAATAATTTGAAACAATTTTATAAGTAATTGAAATGTAGTTAAAACGTAAAATCATGGAGGATGTGACACAAATAACTAAGGGAATTGTGACATGGGTGCTGATATAGTTTGGTTACAGACAATTGGACACATAATCTCCATTATAATAAGAATTGTTTATTAGTGGATAAAGAAAAGGCGGGTTCATCATGCCTTTCCCAAATGTCGTTCGTTAGGGTGGTCTAAATTCGGTATCAGCGAAGGAGTATATCCCCTTTTCACTAGTGTCAGACCAAGAAGATTGATTTTACGTCCAAGGTGGAGCGCCATACCTACCATCAGCTCCTCCCTTTATCGCACAGATATCGATGCTACTCATACGCTAATTTGGCGAGGGCCGGTTTTCTAGTCGGACGCTCTACCGACTGAGCTAAACTGGCCCTATGGCCTCGTTCCGAATTTGAACTCGGCTCGCCAAGTCCATGTCCCTAGGGGCGATAACCGTTGCCAGTGTCATTTAGGAAAGCAGTGTGTCACCGTTACGTCACGAAGACGTCACTCACAGCCATCTCCAACAGATGGTTCTTTTATTCACGGCCCGTTGGCGGCTGAGAGACATTACTCTACCAATGATTACGCCTTGAGCAGAAAGCGACATGTGGTTTGAAACCAGTGCTTGACCTTTCACCCCCATGTGACCTACTCCCACGTGATCTTCGTCACACACAGGGGCAAGAAGAGGAGCTGCCCTGAACCTCAGGGTCAGAATTACACACCCATTTTACCTACAATGGGCACCTGTCATATTTCAATGATTAGCTATATTTGTAAATAGATGTTTGATAGTTCGAACATCAATATCTATCTATGTATCTCCACACACACATACACACACACACACACATATATGTATATATGAGTGTGTGTGTGTGTTGAGATAGATATATACACATACACACACACATATATATATGCGTGTGCGTTTGTGTGCGTGTGTGTCTGTCGAAAGATAGATTGATATGCACATATGTGTATGTGTGTGTGTGTGTCTAGCTAGTCACGAAACGAAACTTTTTCAAATTTAATTAAGATTAGAATATAGTGTAGCAACTAATATATATGCCCATTTACTATATATATATATATATATATATATATATATTTATATATATATATATTATATATATATATATATATATATATATATATATATATATAGCTAAATTGGTAGCCATTTCTTTCTTTCTTTATCGATTAGGAATCACAAGGTTACTCGTCCGATACCGGTCCTCGCCAACTCAGTGTATGAGTAGCACAGGGACCAGTGCGGTAAAGTGAGGGGCTGATGGTAGGTGAGGCGCTCCACCTCAGATTCTAAAATACTGCACTTTATATCTATTTAGTTACCGTCATTAGATTTCCTCTGAGGAAGAGAAGAGACAAGTTGGGATTTTATATTCTCTTCAGTCTTCTTCTTACCTTTTAAAGCGGGGGGACGCCCCAGTGTGCCCAGTATGCAAAGTACAACTTATAATCAAACATATCCTCCTAAATTGTAACAGCCTCAAACCCACCCGCACCAAATACTATCAAACAAGAAAACTGAGGGACCTTTTAGGAATACAAACCCTGAAGGCATTTTAAGTTTTCTAAAAAAAGCAACCTTTTCAACAAGATCTAACAAAACCTAAGCGAATATCTCCATAGAATCACTACTTTAAAGACTGAAATCCATAATAACCTTTTCTGGCATTAAATGACCCACAGAGATTGATATGCCGTTAAAAAAAAACTCCAACTCAAATTCAGTCTTCTTCGACCTCCCACCTGAACCCAAACCCTAATTTTCATCTCCAGGTCTCTGTTAGTAGTTGTCTCTGCTTTTCCTGTGTGTATATTGACATTGGTTTTCTGTAGATGAGATATTGCTACCTGGGTATGTGAACCGGTCTAATAATTTCGGAGAGTTGCCATTCAATGAAGAGATGGTTGCATCTTAATTAAAACGTATGAACTCTGTTTTATCGGAATCCACGTAGAGACCAATACCACTTACTGTCTGCCCCAGGCTATGCAGTAAAAAAGTAAAGTCGTCGGGGCGGCCTGATGTCGGTATCATCCATGCAGCGAGGGAGTCTATCCCCTTTTCACTAGCGCTAGACCAAGGAGATTATTTTTAGCGTCTGAAGTGGAGCGCCACACCTACCATCAGCTCCTTACTTTACCGCAAAGATCCCCGTGCTTCTCATACGCTTAGTTGGCGAGGGCGGGTATCGAACTAGGAACCTTGTGGTTTCTAGCCGAACGCTCTACCGACTGAGCTAACCCGGCC
>CM042153.1:2613226-2630726 GCA_023376005.1 Doryteuthis pealeii | reverse complement strand
ACTGGGCTCTTTAACCTTGGTTAGGCAACCGGTCTAAGAGAAGGAAAACTCTGAATTCAAACCTGTTAAACTCCGCTTAAGAAATTGTGTCGCACCCTGCTCGTGCGGAAGGGTTGGTAAATATATATACGTGTTTCCGAACATTTGCTAACATAAAAACGGCATACACAATGGTAAATCGTTAATACGCATGATCAATGTACAATTTATGTTATATGTACTGATAAATGACATTTATCACGGTCAAGAATATATATAATTTGTATAATGATTTTTAAAAAGTATGTTTCTTTGTTTGTTTTTTTTGTTTTACGGCATATCAACCAGGGTGGGTCATATAATGCTGGCAAAGTTTTGAAAGATTCGTAGCGATAGTTTCGAAGAAAGAATTTTAGACTCAATTTTTTTGTAAACAAATCTTTTATTTAACCCATAGATGCGACTCTAACAGGTACTACCACCCCGGGTCAAAGTGGACCTGTGAGTAATGGTGATGAAGGGGTGTTCCACATTCCCCAGACCTCCAGAATTGGAACCTCGCCATCAGATAGAGTTTAACGTTATTCCCAGGTTATACAAAGACAGGTTATACAAAGGTTCCTACGAGGTTAATTGAAAATTTCTCAAAATATTTAGTCCAGTGAATTAAAAAAATCTAGTTTACCGGGATGACACATATTATAGTGTGACATGATGATGAAAAATATTAGAAAGAAAGAACAAATTGAAGATATATTAGAAAGAAAGGGAAAAATGATGGGATATTAGAAATAAATAAAAACAAGTGATGGAATAATAGAATGAAAGGTACAGGAACACGTTAGGTTTCCCGCCTTTGTATTACGCTTTCGACACACGGCTTGGCCACAATGTTCAGTATCGGGATGTAGGTAGTGGTATTGACACTGCGACATAGAACGTCGTTGTTTATGGTCTCCACAACCATTAGAGACGACATGAAACATTTGCAAATTGGACTGGGAATTGCTTTATTCTCTACTTTAGAGCATTCTAATTGTATTTTTATATAATAAAATATTATGATATGCCTTTTATTATTGGTGGATTAGAGTTAGATATTTACATATAAGAATATAGCTTATAATAGTATTCAATATCGGTGATAATTTTTCACATGGATTAAGTTTGAACTACATAGATACAATGGCACTATGTGGTAATAAAGCTATATATATATATATATATATATATATATATATATATATATATATATATATATATATATATATATGAGAGTAGGTAAATAAACTGTGTTTATTTTATATGGCTTTTAGCCGACAATTTTTGGAGGATATGTGCTTAATTGAAGTCATACCTAATTTTGAAAATTAATTAGTTAATAATTAAAGAATTTAGGCGGGCATATATGTTCAAATGTAAGGCTAAAAAAACCGAGAAAATGTCAATCCCTGAATGTACATTTCGACCTATTAGGTCTCATCAGCAAGGTTATAGACATGGGAGACTGCTCCGTGTGTGTCAGCTTGGCAGTCGAGGTTTCGAGTCACACACGGAGCAGTCTCCCATGTCTATAACCTTGATGATGAGACCTAATAGGTCGAAATGTACTTTAAGGGATTCACATTTTTTCGATTTGTTTAGCCTTACATTTGAACATATATGCCCGCCTAAATTCAATAATTATTAACTAATTCATTTTCAAAATTAGGTATGACTTCAATTAAGCACATATCCTCCAAATATATATATATATATATATATATATATATATTAGCTAAATCAAGCGAAGTATTAAAATAATGAACGGAAATCCTAAACAAATGTAGACATAAAAAGGCATGGCTCTTTAGCTAGTAAAAAATAGTTATAAAAACAACTTTTTATGAATTTTGAATTTTTAACTTTTTATGCAAATTGTTACCCACTCGAATACCCAGACCCATAATAAAAGACTTTTGGGTAAGTCCATGTCAAATCATCCAGAAAAAAAGTAAAATTGTCACCCGCCCCCTTCAATTTTTCTAAAATGTTAAAGTAAGACAATCCCCAAAATTTGAGCTTCCAATTCCAAAAATTGGCCGAGTTGTGTTGATTTTAAACTCGGAAAATTTGGAGGGGGCACAAAAATGGTGACCTTTTGTAATTCATTTTTGTCTGTATTAACACATAAATATATGTATTTGTGTGTGCATGTGTGTGTGTATGAATGTGAAGGTGTGTGTTTGTGTGTATGTGTGTGTTTGTGTGTATGTGTGCGTGTTTTTTGTGTGTATGAGAAAGAATATGGAGATCCAATCTCACTGACAAGCTAAAGCGACAATTCTTCCAGGCTGTGGTTATATCAGTGCTGTTGTATGGCTGCACCACCTGGGCCCTAATAAAGCGCCTTGAGAATAAGCTAGATGGTAACTGCACAAGAATGTTGCGAGCAGTCCTGAACAAGTCATGGAAGCAGCACCCTACAACTGCTCTGTCTGACGTCCACTGCAAAACTAAACTAAAGCTCCTTACTATTCTTAAACCGGAACAGGTTCTTCTATGCCTTCCGGTTCCTACAATTTATCCCCGGAAGGCAAGGCGAGAGTGAGGTCAAACGCCGTCACTCACTTTCAGGGCCATCAACTGCACTGATCGCCACCATATCTCTATACTACCTTACATAAGTATGAAAAGGGTCATCCCCTCAGAATTACAGGAGATTGATAATAATCTTATGCCACCGCATAGATTATGTAACAATAAGAATTAGCGTGTTACAACGTTCGTTTAGATTGCGAATTGTGTTTTTTTATTTTATTACATTTAAAATATCATTCTAATATCTATAAACCTATTTTCTTGATTGTTTTGAAACATAATTTTATTTTTCTAAAACTTTTTTGCACTGACAAAAATGTGAATTTTTTTCTCAATTGCTTGTTATGTTAAATACTAAAAAATATGTATTCGTTTAATTATTTTTTACCGCTTCAAATGTTAATAGAAAAATAATCTAATTTCGCGTATTAATTCAAACGAAAACTATTCGTTAATCATATGAGCATTTTTTTCCTAATTATACTGATTAAAAAATGACATACTTTGTTCAAAGAAATAAGTCTTTATATGTTTATCTCATTTTTTATTTATTTTTCGTGAGACAGATCAAGGCTACTAATTTATGCTAATTTATGCATTTCTCAAATTTATACTACTTGTTTTATTATATTTGTTTTTTGTTGTTGTTTTTTATTTGTTGTTTTAAAAAAAAATTTTTTTGCTTGAAATAGCGTGTGGGAGAGACATGGACATGTTAAGGTAGGACGCCCGCTAAGGACCTACATTGACCAACTATGCGAGGACTCGGGATGCTTCACAGAGGACCTCCCAGGGGCCATGAGTAATAGGGAAGGTTGGCGAAAGATTGTCATGGATATCCGTGGTGCATGCGTGACATGATGATGATGATGAGAAAGAATAGACTGGTACAAGTCTAAATTATTTGAGACAGTGTAAGGTTTATTGTTCTAAAGCTACATTTACAATACTGTTTATCTCATTTTTTTAAATTTATTTTTCGTGAGACAGATCAAAGGCTACAATATGCATTTCTCAAATTTATACTATTTATACTATATTATTATATATACTAGCAAATATATGCACCCTCCGGGTGCAAGTATTTAAGTTTTAATGTAATAAAATATTGTATTAAATTAGAAAGGCTAATGAAAGTAATAAGAATACAGATAAAAAGATTTGAAACAGAAACAGAGGGGTATAATAAAAAATGGAACAACTGAAACTTACTCTTCCATCACTCTCGTCTTTCATTGTTTTTTTTTTCTAATTTAAGTATTTAGTTAAAATAGGAAGTAAAGAATAAAAATGACAGTTATTTTTTCTTGTTAATGGATTTCATTTAAGATTCATTGAAGAGATTTTTGCTTATATTCATTAAAATAAAACCAAACAATTAGAAACCAATAATACTAGCACATATTTATTAAATTCCATTTTTTAATATCAATATGCAAATTAGCCTTCCCATTCACACTGTAAACCGCAATAAATATAATTGCATGTTATCAGTACTTAGACATAGTTAACAGTATTAATAATGTAAGACAATTTTATTAATAATTGAGATTTAGATAAAAATAAAATCATGGAGAATGTGATGTAAATAACTAAGGAATTGTGACTTGAGTAGGAATATAGTTTCGGTTACAGACAGAAAAACACAATTCCATTATAATAAGATATATATATATATATATAATATATATATATATATATATACCAACCCATCTGCACAAGCAGAATGTCTAGCGCTAGTGAAAAGGGGATAGACTCCCTAAATGTTATGGCTTATATCGATGTTAAGCCACCCCAACTACTTTTTACAATGTATTTGTAGGTAAATCAATACCAAGTTAGTTGGTTTTTGAAGCATGTCAACCCTTTATGGGTTATTTTATGCCAAAATTCAGCTAAATGGTTTATGGTCTTAAATCATATACCATACAAAAATGTATTTTCAATCATTTTAACCAGGTTGGATGGTGTATGTGTATATGTAGGTAAATCAATACAACGGGTTGTTTGGTTGGTTGGTTGGTTGGTTGGTTTTAAGCATGTTGACCTTTTGTTGGTTATTTTATGTATTTATTTATATTTTTTTTAAAAGTGATTTTAAAAAAGTCTATACCCGTTTAGTTCTTTTTTTTAAAACGAACGTAATTACTTTCTCGTAAACAAAAATTAAAACTTTATATTTTCACTATTCATTGCAATAAGTCTGTGCTGGCTATAAAAATATCTTCATAACATTTTTTACTAATATTAAAAAAAAAACTTTAAACTTTCCCTTAACTACCCTAAATAAATTGTAATTTGCTTATTTACAAGTAGTTGAAGGTTTTTTTTACGCTTGCATTTAAAACGATTAAAATCATCTCCAGGATTAAACATTATTCAGCTAAAATTTAATTTTTTAAATCCAGGGTTAGTGTTAGGTTTTAATAAGATATGGATCTTTTTGTTTACTTATCTGGATTATTTATATATTTTTTTTCTCCGGAAGTTACAAAGTTTTTTTTTTTGGTGATTTTTTATTATTTTTTGCTTGAAATAGCGTGTGGGAGAGACTTGGACTTTGGTAAGGAATCCTGGGATAGCAGCATGACTTAAAAAAAAAACAACAAAAATACGAAAATGAAGGACGAATAAAAGAAAGAAAGAAAAAAAAAACACGTAGAAACAATAGGAAGAAAGTAAAGCTATAGTTTCGCATTCATTCGGGAGTGTGCAAATTTCGTGCGAGCAAAATAATCAGTTCGCTGTGTGAACAGAGATAATCTTTTGGGTTTTGGGCGTGTTGCGAACTGTTTTCTCGAAGGATAAGCAGTCAAGTAAGCGAGATGATATTTGCATCCTATGAGGTTGTCGAACAAGTGAACCGTCTAATAGCCAATATGATAATAAGTCTGTATCTCACAGTAAATAAAGAATAAGTAAAAAGTCACTAAATATATGAATGGGACAAGACGTTAAGATGCGTAATATCTATCTATCTACAAACACACACACACCACACACACACACACACACACACATATATATATATATATATATATATATATATATATATATATATATATTAGCGTTACATTTGAACATATATGCCTGCCTAAATTCATTAATTATTAACTAATTAACTTTCAAAATTAGGTATGACTTCAATTAAGCACATATCCTCCAAAAATTGTCGGCTTAAAGCCTTATAAAAAAATAAACACATTTGTTTGTTTACTTAACCTCATATATATATATATATATATATATACTTCCTAGTTGGGGTACCAAGTTTTTTGGCACAAGGTGATTCTACGCTGGTCCTATTCTTTAACAGTAGTTTGTTGTAGAGTTCAGGTTCCGTATGAGAGCTCAATGTTTAATTCTTATAAAAACAGAGCAAATTTATTTGGGAATAAATAGGCCTTAAATACCATGTGTATCGTGATTATGGACCATTTCCACTCGTGGGTATCTGGGGCCCACCGTGCTTCGTCAGACCACGTTTTTATTTTATTCAGACTGCAGTCTTTAAAGGCCTTTTTATTCACAAATATACATATATATATATATGTATATACCTACATGCACATATCTGTGTGGAAAGTATTCAGCCCTTGGAATTCTAGAGAACCTGTTGCGTGGCCTTGATGAAAATTTAAAAAATAAAAAAATAAAAAAATACTTTAAACCATAAGTTATGCTTTGACATCCTACCATGTGAAATGAATATAAGTAAGTAAAGTCGTCGGGGTGGCCTAAAGTCGGTATCAGCCAGTCAGCGAGGGAGTCTATCCCCTTTTCAATAGCGCTAGACTAAGGAGATTATATTGGCGTCTGAGATGGAGCGCCACACCTACCATCAACTCCTTACTTTACCGCACAGATCCCTGTGCTACTCATACGCTGAGTTGCGAGGACCGGTATCGAACTAGGAACCTTGTGGTTTCTAGCCGAACGCTCTACTGACTGAGCTAACCCGGCCCCTTAAATAAATATAAATTCCGATTATTATGGGGAGCCACGCACACACCGCAGCTCATGAAGTGTCCACTGTAGAAATTCCGTGTATACCCTCGGTATACCTCTTTTGAGTCACCGCAAGCACCGAGTTGCTACGGGGATGGCCCGCTCGTATTCACGCTAATAATATATACCTTACCGAATTACTTCTAAATACAGGTCCAAACATGTTTTCTATCTTCACTGTTAGCAATGTCACTTGGTGTGAGACCTTATTTTTGTATTGACTACGGATACCAATTTTTCGTCTGCTAATATTTTAAAAACGAATTAGAATTAATTAAATCGATTATTAAGGTCAAATTTTTGTCTAAGTCGAAAAGTAGTAACATAATGAGCATAAAAAAAAAAAAAAATAATATTACACAATTTATATACTTTTTTTCGGTCAATTTCGAATGCTTATAGCCTAAAACGGTCTTTAAAAAGGGCGTGTTTACAAAATTAATGTAACATTCGCGATCGCAACAAAAAATTACAAAAAATCAGGGAATTATC
This sequence comes from Doryteuthis pealeii, assembly GCA_023376005.1. Lineage (NCBI taxonomy): Eukaryota > Metazoa > Mollusca > Cephalopoda > Myopsida > Loliginidae > Doryteuthis > Doryteuthis pealeii. The sequence goes on along the minus strand of CM042153.1, from coordinate 2,623,667 downwards.
CGATTTTTATGAAATTTTCAGTATTGATTTATCAATTAATGAATTTTATAATGCATTAGTTATTTTATTTCAAAACTTTAAGTAAGTATTTCTGCTATGATAAATTGATATATAAAATTCATTTAAAATATGAGCAGCAAAATTTTAAGTTTAAAATGTCATATAATTAGATTCTAAAAACATTTTTTAATAACTACTTTAATTTAGTATCAAACACCCATATTTTTGGTCGAAAACTGTATTGGAAATTTAAACGGAACAAATATTGATATTTTTTTTCTTTTATAGAATAATATCGAAATGAGAAAAAATTATCCGAAAATTATTTTTTTAGTTTTTATTTTCATTTTATTTTTCGATTTGCGGTACTTATTTACTACCTGAGTAGATTATTTAAAAACAAATGTTTCTTCTAATCCTACCTTCAGTCTTTCGTCTTTTTATCTATGCAGAAAATAGTATCAATCACATATATACCACACCGACATTTTGCGTCCCAAAAATAAGGGGGGGGGTCAAAGTTAAATGACCTGAAAAAAATCAGAAAGTTTTGAAATAAAATAACTGATGCATTATAAAATTCATTTATTGATAAATCAACACTGAAAATTTCATTAAAATCGGATAATTCCTGATTTTTGGTATTTTTTTTTAAACGGTGCGGTCAAAATTTTATTGAAAAAACACGGATTTTTCGACGAATCGGGTATACCGAGTATTGACACACTTTGTATTTGCAATGTGTTGTATTGAAGACCCCCCTCCCAAAGAAAAAGTTCTTCTTATATACTCCACAACTTTTGAGAATCTGTTTTTGTGGCATATCAACCTCGATGGGTCATTTAATGCCGGCAAAGTTTTGAAAGATTTGTAGCGATAGATTGGAAGAAATTTTTTAAAACTCGAACCCAAGTCACTGAACCCGAGGCCCGAAGTCCGGGTAAACCTTAATTCACGTGCGCGAGCCGACACTCTCCCGTGGAATTACTCAGTAGATAACGAGATGCCATTGAGTGAGCGTGTTTAAAATGTCACATTCACAATGACTTCAAAACGTTGTTTTGTTTCATGTCATCTGAAGGGAGGCTACATTAATCAACCTGTGGATTATTTTTAGCTTTTCGAACCATATCACCTTTAGGCACCCCTTTTTGATCTCGATTAAGAAAGGACATGTTTTTCATTTACACCGTCAATATCCGGTTGTTTGTTAGGGGTTAGGGTTAGGGGTTAGTTTTTGATTAAAAAAATCTAAAAATCGTCTGTTAAAACAACTGGATATTGACGGTGTCAATGAAAAACATGTCCTTTCTCAATCGAGATCAAAAAGGGGTGCCTAAAGATCATATGTTCCAGCTCTTTTTCAAATGTAAAAGCTACACTGTAAGAAGGAGCTAATCTAACAGTGGACGAGATTAGGTTTGGTTGATTTATTTTATGGCATATCAACCTCAGTGGGTCATTTAATGCCGACAAAGTTTTGAAGTAAATATGATTGACCCAACCTTATTGCTCTTATGGGGAGCTCCAACCCTTTTTATCATATATGTGCTAGAAAATGGTGGCGGGGGTGTTCTGAGTATGACGTTAAACTTTATCTGATGTGTATAATTCTGGAGCTCTGGGGTATGTGGAGCACGCCTTCATCACAATTACTTTTAATCGCTGGAGGGATAATTGGATACATACCTTTCCCAAGGGTATTAGTGCCGTATGAAAGGGAATTAGCTTCGTACAAAGTCGCTGTGTCCAATTTTTATAGCGATGACGATTACAACCTGTGTATTGGATTGGAATGTTTGAAACCATACAGCTGTCAGCAAACAATAGATTTTTATTAGCTAGGAATAGTTACCTTAAACCATAATTGTGTATGACTTATTAACATTAGATAGAAATACTTGATACCCTATGATAATTTACATATTATTTGTACTAAGAATAGTTACTTGAATTTATAATTGTTTGCAGAGGTGAATAATTGTTAGCTAATTGAAACCATACACCTATGTGCAAATTATTTGTATTAGATAAAAATACCTGATACCATATAACTATGTACAAACAAATTATTATCATATTCAAAGAAAATATGATTATATATTGATGGCAATGGGTTTAGTAAGGATTATAATGAAATTTAAAAATGAATCAAACTTCGACAATAAATAACACATAAGGAGTTGATATGCACTTAAATAAACTAAATCAAACGGATATAGGAAAGGCATGGGCGGCCACAAACAAATTATCAGTCATATGGAAATCCGATTTCACTGACAAGCTAAAGCGACAATTCTTCCAGGCTGTGTTTATATCCGTACTGCCGTATGGCTGCACCACCTGGACCCTAACAAAGCGTGTTAAGTTTCTGACGCCATCCTTGGCCAGTTGAAAAGGACTTAAAGTAAGTAAGTCCTGAACTATAGAATCCTTTGGTAAGTGAATAAGTCCTGAGTTATGGAATCTACGTAGTGTCAAAGGTCCAGTGATATAATCCTATGTTCCGTCGTCCACGAAGGTTCAAAGCAGTTGTGAGTAGTTAAGATCAGAACAGCCTGTATAAATATTATAACAGCAGCCGAGTACTGCCAGTGATTGGCCAATAGGTTGGTCACATGGTTCTCGGCGAGTCTATAAGTAGAAGTGGGCTTCTAGCACACGCCTTATATCACCAAAACAAATCAACGAAGCGCCTTGAAAATAAGCTAGATGGGATCTGCACAAGAATGCTGCGTGCAGTCCTGAACAAGTCGTGGAAGCAGTACCCACAAGGAAGCAACTATATGATCACCTGCTTCCTATCTCACAAACCATCCGGCTAAGACGGACAATGCATGCAGGACACTTCTGGAGAAGCGAGGACGAGCTCATAAGCGACGTTCTCCTGTGGAAGCCAATACATGGACATGATAACGTAGGGCGCCCACTAAGGACCTACATTGACCAACAATGCCAGGATTTTCGATGCTGCACAGAGGACCTCCCAGGGGCAATTAGTGATAGGGAAGGTTGGCGAGAGATTGTCATGGATATCCGTGCTGCTTGTGCGACATGATGATTAGGATATATATATATATATATATATATATATATATATATTATGTGTGTGTGTGTGTGTGTGTATGTATATATATATATATATGTGTGTGTGTGTGTGTGTGTGTGTGTGTGTGTGTGTGATATTGTAAATATTGAAAAGAACACAAGTTTTTTTTCAATTTTTTACAATATTACATACTGTCGGATTTACTTCCACTTTTTCTTCACACACACACACACACACACACACATATATATATATATATATATATTATATATATAATATTAATAAGATAAATATATAGGTTTTACATATCTATTTATTGGGTGACAAAGAACTTTTCACAACCATATTGGTTTCATGCGATGCATTCAATCAGGTGAAATGTTCAATGTGAGAAAAATCGAAAAAATTCAAAAAATTCAATAGACATGGGATGCGTTGATTGATAAAATGATGTGTGTATGATGTGAAGGTGTGAATTGACAGATAATACTAATCATTCAAGCCTCATCTCAAACATTCAGAGAAACTTATGGTATATTAATAAGTATTTAAAATAATTTCATGTTTAGATTTATCATTATACCATGATTGTATCATAAAACTGGACTAAAATAAATGTAATTAACATGCAAACAACTTCATTGACACCCATAGATGAAGACACTAACAGGTACTACCATCCAGGTCAGAGCAAGACCGGGAGTATGGAATTAAGGACAACTCCACCTCCAGATATCCAGAATTGAACCCCACCACTAGATGCAGAAACTAAATAGTTAGAAATATTTAGCAAATTTTTCATTTAACTAGTGTATCAATGATAGAAGAAAACAACTTTAGGTGTAAGTAGCAAGACTCGTGATTATGCATTAGTATAATAATTTAATTATTACAACGTTTGAATATTTACCTTAAGAGCATATTGCAAAAATAGTTCAATTATGTAAAAAGTAAATAATCTTGATAACTCCCTGCCACTTGTTTCTTTCTTTACTTCTTAATCTTTCATTATGTCAATGAAACAGGATTAGCGTACCGTACTCTCTTTCTCTGTTGTTTTTTTTAATTAATATTCTTGTACATGTATCCCCCTTTATTTCTTTACTAGCAGTGCTAAGTGGCGTCGCCTGGGTAGAGGGGAATTTTTTAAAAATTAGTCCCGCAGATCCATTATACTTGAATCTGAGTGAATCCCGTGGATGCTCCATTTAAATCTCATGTAAAAAAAAAAAAAAGGGAAAAAAAATAGACCTTGTATTGATCCTGCTATTCTGAAAAAGAAATGTAATGGTCTACTATCTAAATATTAAATGAAAAAAATCCATTCTATTATCCATTTTTAAGTTCTATTTTTAAATATCTTCATGAATATAAATCAAACCTCTATTATTTTGCTCAAAAACCAAGCCCTGGTGATATTTGATGTGTATATATATTTACTTTGTCGTTAATTGTTTAATTTCGAATTTCCTCCTTACATAACACACCACTGCATTATATATGTATAGATGTTAAAAACGTAATGGTCTATTATTTTAGCTGAGGTTAACGACACTCTAAAGAAATAAGAATTCGGCGGATAAGCAACACCAGATAATCGAATTTATATTTCTGCCATTTCATCTTGACGATGGATGGCTAATTTTAAACTAGAGGGTGTTGCAGGATGATAACGATCGTACAATTAAGGAACACGGCATTATATACAGATAATAAACCTGGTTTATAACTTTCAACTACAGCTCCTACATAATTAACAGGCGTTTGGTAAATTTTTTTGGTCAATTTAGGAGCAAATGGAGAAAAGTATAAATGATCCGGAAAGGGATGATATGCCGTTAAAAAACAAAACACCGAACCATGACGGGCTTCCCTCGGTCAGTCACTCAGAACTATAACCAGAACAGCACAAATCTGTCGTGGCAAGCCAAAACCTTACCAGAGGTTACATTATGGACTAGGATGATTTTAATAAAACAAGTTAAAGTATTTCTTCAAGCTCATACCCATATTTCTTATAAACAAATTATGTACCCACTAAAACTGACAATACTTATACGAACCAGCTGAATAAACACCCGGCACGAAGCGCACACACCACAAGTCAAGTTTAAAAAACTTTTTTCTTATTTTCAACCTAAAGATATTCCAGTGTTCTCTCGGTTGGAGTTCAGGGCGGCCATGATGACGCCTGCTGTGAGGTGGGTATGCGCATTATCGCCCTTATCACAGAGTTGGCGCATGCGTGCTTTGATTTGTACGCATGCGTACTAGATTCCCGACTAGATACGTTAACGTTTAGATATTATATTAGCAGCGGGCTTTCTATGCGAATAATCCTAATCTGATAATGTATGTCGGAACCAGTGGACCTTTGGAAAAAAGGTGCTGTCTCCTATTGTTGCTTAACATAAGCAAATATGATTGAACGTAATTTCGATTGCTGTGTGGTAAAGCTGGCCTGTGTGTGTGTGGGGGGGGGCGTCGCAATCTAATTTGATAAAAGACATGTACAGAAGTATTATATGCCCGGCATGATTTAGCATGTTTAGGGCTGGTTAGCTCAGTCGGTAGAGTTCGACTAAGAATCACAAGGTCTTGGTTCGAACCAGCTCTCGCCAACTCAGCGTGAGTAGCACAATGAACCTTGCCGGTTAAAGTGATGAGCTGATGGCTTTAGGTGTGGCGTTCACTTCAGATCTAAAGTTAATCTCCTTGGTCTAGTGCTAGTGAACAGGGATACGGCTCAACTCGCTGTCTGGCTGATACCGACATAGGCTGCCCCGACGACTTACTTTTACATGTGTGTAGCTAGAGAATTCGACGACAACATCTTCAAATCCTGGACGGGGCTATACATCCATATCCGGCCTAAAACCTTTAGAGGAATGCTGATAGGTTTTTCATTTTAGTGCGTCTCGGGACGCACATTATGCTGAAGCAGTCCCCTGGGAAAAATTCATGGGTCTTCAAACTAAGGTTTATTAATAGATTGTAATTTTTTAAATTATAATCTGAGGAAACCAACTAAAGCCGTTTAACACCTACCTGTAACACCTCCTGTGTAATTCGTTTCTAAGAAACATGAAGAATTTACAGTTGACCTTGAAATGGTGAGAAGAAAAAAAAAACAGACACATGGATACGATTTTACTGCGTCCTTTTTTTAAGATTTTTGTGTTCAGGACGCAGGATGCGAAACCTATCTTCATCTTCTGTCTTTAGGATAGGCATGGAAACCATTCAGTTCTCTCTCCAATTATAGATAAATAGCTTGTGGGGGCGCCCTTTGTGCAATGGTTTACTGTCTATGGAAATGGGCAGGTTTGAGATAAGTTCAAATCCTGACTAGACTGTTTGCTTAGGAAATGTACGAATCAAACTATTCTTCGTCCAACTACGGGTAAATTATTCAATCCACGAGGGTAGAAGCGTTCCAGAGTCCGACAATAAAATACTGAAGAAAGCTGGAGGCATATCGGCCCGAACGTTGTGAGTTAACTATAAGATGAGTGCAATAGTCCCGTATTATCCAGATAATACAACTTTCAGCTTTATTTGGAAGATGTTCGTTTATTGATGAGAATTATTCATTCATATTCATTCGTCATGACATGGGTTTATTCTATGCATAGAGGTTAGGGAATTGCGTTCATTGTGAATATATATTTACATTCTTTGAGTTGTTACTTAGTTCTTTATACACAGTTATAGGATATAATTAACCTATCTAATATGAATAATTTGAAAATATTCATTTGACCTTAGATGGGACTCTAAACAAGTGGTACCCCTCCGGCAAAGTGGGCCTGGAAATAATGGCAATGAAGAGTACTTTCCTCACTCCCCAAAATCTCCAGAACTTTTTTTCTCAAACCCCGTTGACAGAGCAGTAATCTGTATACGCAAAACAAGGCTAATAATATATTATACAAACTAGCAAATATATGCACCCTCCGGGTGCAAGTATTAAGTTTTGATATATATAATATCATATTAAATTAGAAAGGCTAATGAAACTGACTAAGAATACAGATAAAACGATCTGCAACAGAGGGGTATAATCGAAAAATAAAGACAACTTTGAACTAACTATTCCATCATTTTCCATTACTCCCCTCTTCATTGGTAATTTTTGCTAATTTAACTATTTAGTTAAAATAGGAAGTAAAGGTAATATTACAGTTATTTCTTCTTGTAATAAATTTCTTTAAGATTAAGCACGAGATTTTGTTTATATTTCTAAGATAAACCAAACAATTAGAAAATCAATATAACCAGCAACATATTTATTAAAATAAAATTTTAAATATCATATGCAAAATTAGCCTTCTCGTTCAAGGTAAACCGCTATTTTGTTGTATATATAAATACAATTGCATGTTATTAGTACGTAGATATTGGTCAACCGTATTAATAATGTAAAAACAATTTTATTAATAACTGAAGGTTTAAAAGAATGAAATCATGGAGAATTTGACGTAAATAATTAAGGGGATTGTGACTTGAGTAGTAATAATAGTTTCGGTTCAGACAGAAAAACAACACAATCCCATTATAAAAGATATATTATTAAAATATCTTATGTTAGAAATTAATTGTTAATTAATTTATCATAGAAATAAAAGTGAAAATCATGCAGAAGAAGGTGTTGAAATTCTGGTCACTATTGTAGGGTCTGGTTGTTCTGTTGTTCACATAACGATTGGTTAATCCTAGTCTTTAATGTTCCTTGTAATATGTCTAAGTCTGTTGTGAGTTGGTAATGATTATTTACTTATTTATGGTACCAAAACCTCTCTGACATTGAATTTTTAACTTCCACCTCGTCAGGCAGATCTTTCAAAAATTAAGTTTTACACCGCCCGGGGGATGTTTATTGTTATTCCCAATAATAGAACTGTTATAATGTAGATTAGATGGGTGCATAGACTTTCATTAGAATACATACATAATTGCAAGAATACCATAAAACTAATCAAATAGAATCTTATCATAATTTTGCAGTTATATGAGAAGAAAAATCCGTAAAACAATAACTGAATTATTCTAATTTCATAACATATTAACAATTTTGATCTTCTCCGCCAAAACAGTCTCCCTCCCCCAATCTTTATCTTATTATCTTACTTCCCAGCTTCTGTTTCTCTGCCTCTCCTACTCACCCTCGACCTTTATCTCCTTCCTCTACCTTCTTTTTCTTCACATTGGCTCATTTAACATCTCTCTCTCTCTCTCTCTCTCTCTCTCTCTCTCTCCACACACACACCACACACAGACACACACACACTACATACACACACGCGCGTGCGCACACACAAAAAAACTGTAAAACATTTAGTTTAACATAAAAAAGCGTACAACATTGCATATTTAAAAATGAAAGCGTGACTCCACATGAACGCTAGCTACATTGTTACGGATAAGCATTATATATTATATATATATATATATATTATATATATATATATATATATATATATATACTTTAGTGTGGGATGGTCACTATTTCAAGCTTTTGCTGGAATGGTGTACCAAAGCAGTATTAATGGAGAGTGCTCAATATAAAATGACCAGTTTAGGACAACTCGAAATAGGGACTACCCATTAACCAGTTTAGGACAACTCGAGTTAAACGGAAATAAATATTCCGAACTTTGTTTATAAAAAATCCATAAAAATAAAAATTAAAAATCTTACAAGATAGTTACGAAGAATAAATAGTTCATTCAAGAATCAAACTATTCTTAAGAAAACCACACTGTTACCTAATAAATATACGACCCACCCATATTGCACGCTTGCTTTTTAGACAAAAATACATATGATTAAACCTTACGTTTATGCGTCTACGCACGTTGAGCGCAAAGGACGCATAACAACAAAAATTTATCAAGAACACATAACAATAAATGTATATATCTATCTATCTATTCTATCTGTGTGTGTGTGTGTGTGTGTCTATATGTATATATACATACGTGTGTTTCGCGTATCTATCCAGCTATATATATATATATATATTATATATATATATATATATATATATATATATATATTATCCACATAACAATGAATTCCTCACCACAATCAAATCTCATCCATCTATCCATCTATTTATCCATCTATCATCCACCTAAGTCCATCTTCGTCCATCTACGTAACAGTTCTACCCCCTCTGGCCTACATCTTGTTCCCCGCTTCCTTCTTTCAACCGAACCCACCTTGGTCCTTGTACATATGCATTCGTGTATATATACGTGCTCTTGTATGTTTATGCATTGTTGAGCGTGGGTGTATGCGTGGATGTGTGCGGCGCATTGGTGTCTTATGTGTGCATGTGTTGTGTGTGTGGGAGTGTATGTGTACGTTATATATATGTGTGTATGTGTGTATTATGATGTATGTGTTTATATACGTGTGTGTGTGTATATATGTATATGATGTATATATATATATATATGTATTGGTGTGTGTGCATGTGCATGCGTGCTGACGTGTATGCATGCGACTGGATGTGTGTGCGCACACGCGTGTACGTGTGTATGCCGTACGTGTGTGTGATGTGTGTACGAGCATGCATGGTCGTGTACATGCGCGCGTATGTGCATATGTGTTGTGTGTTGCATGCATGGCATGTATGAGCGTGTGCATGCGCACGTATGTGCATACATCTGTTGTGCGTGCATGCATGTGTCTTTGGGCACATATGCGTATGTAGTCCTACGTATATGCGCCGTGTATTATATGTATGCATGTATATGTATGTGTGCGTGTATATGTATGCATGTAATGGTATGTTACGTGGCGTGTGTGAGTGTATGTGCACAAATTGTATGATAACGTATATGCGTGTCTGTCTGTGTGTACATGTGTGCGTATGTGCGTATATATGTGCACGTGGAGCCCATAGTAGTATGCGTATGCGCTTCAGTATGTTATATTGTAAGGCTTACCCAGCAAATATTTGTGACATGTGTGTGCATATAAAATATGTTGAATATATTTGTATGCGTGTATATGTCGCGAGTATATGTAACCACGTGCAACCACGTCCGGTTGTCAACGCAACACACCTCGTATAGACAACACCGAGTTCAAAACACCACCACCCACCCACCCATAATATACAACATTTACAACCTTAAATTAATATTATTCAACCCCACTCCCCAACCATCACGACCCGTCCGTATACATCATACACGGCCCACGCATCAGATAGAAAGAAACCATGCACGCGCGCGCGCACACACACATACATGTATAGACACAGCGCTCGCACGTAAGCACTATTAAAATACTGCACCACTAACAGATCAACGTATTATGTGTGTGACCAGCCACTACGCGTACACAACCTTCATACTGCCCATAAACACTCTCATACAT
>CM042153.1:2602709-2613216 GCA_023376005.1 Doryteuthis pealeii | reverse complement strand
AGAGAGGATAAGGACATGGTAGTGGCCAGACTTAAATTCGATAAAAATGTTCAAACAAATGTCCTTACATAACCACTGCTAGTGCCCAGTATAAATAGAGTATCTTTACTGCCTACATTGTGTTTCTCTTAACGTAATTTGTAAGTTTAAAAAAAGTTACTAAATGAAAATAATAACACTAACATACAAAGTAATCGATGACCAAACGACATCTGGCAAGACCTTGCACGCCCAGACAGCGAAATTGGTCGTTTCTAATGACGTCAACTTGACTTGGTACTTTCGTCATATGTGTAGGGTTCTGGTCTGGCCACACGGTCTAGTAAACACTCATCTTATTTGTATACTAAACAAATAATACAAAAAACAAAAAAACACCTTTCTCCGTGGCGGCTTGTTTTATATAATAATTTTGTTTTAAAAGATATGCCTCAAAAGAAGTATTGGAAAAAAATTAAATACGATGGATAAACGTTTAATATTCCCTTAAAACGGAAAAATGAATTACCATATAATTTCAAAATAGGTGTCCTGGCTTGGTAACAACTGAAATAAATTTATCTAGTCTAGTGCGACCATTTTATCTAATAATATAAAAGACACCCTAACGGCGGTGTAAAATTATTTTTAAAAAGATATTGCCACCGGTAATGGAAAATTATTAAATTAAAATACCATGAACATAAAACTTAAGTGTAAAATATTTAAAAAAAAAAAATTATTTTACCTATTACATTTCAAAATAGGTGTCTTGGCCTGGTAAAACAGAATGAATGTCCATCGGGGTCTAGTCGAAACATGTTTATAACTAATACTGAATAACAAAAACACACATAAACGGGCGGTGTAAAATTATTTTTTTGAATATATTTCCTGAGGGCGTGGAAAAAATTGAATGTGAATAAAATAAATGTTTAATATGTTTTTTTAAAATTAATCATACTTAAAAGCATCATATTTCATTCCTTACCTCTGAGAAGTATTTGTTTTGATTTACGACAGTGAAGGCACCCGAAAACGAACCTTGTAAGCAATTTGCTGATTATTAATTATTCAGCCATTTTTATCTTCATACGCAAATTCAAATATCGTACAAGTAAGGATAATAATTTGGTTCAACGGAATTATCTTAAATGAAATAGGGTGGTTGAATAGATAAAAAAAAAAATTCCCAAATGTTTTTGGAAAAAACTCATTTTAAACATTATCATTCTGAAGTGTAAATAAGGTATAAAATTTTTCGTGAAAATTGAACTCTCTTTATTGATTTTTAATAGAATGAAAATTTACTTTCCTCCTGCAGACGTAGAATTGGAGTAATTCGGTTACAGCAAATAGAGACGCGATATCTTCATATTTGATACATAATTGTGGTTTTGTTGGGTTTGTTTGGTTGGTGGGAATCATTAATAGCATCGGGTTTTATTTTATGCTGAATAATGTGGACTTATTCATTCTTTTACTAGAAATTAAATTTTTTTCACTCCATCTTTTATTTAACTGCACTTTTATAAATCTCACCTTTTATTTATTAACCCAGAGATGGGACACAGATACTAAGTAAAAATGACGACACTGAGGTAAGAAGTGGACTTGGGAGTAAATTTGTCATTAAAAGGGGTACGCTACCGCCTTCCTATTAGATTCTTCCCGATCTTTCCGGGAAATCACTGGATATCCGATCACAAACTTCATTACAGTTTATGGGCGTCACTATTACCTGAGGCATAGGGCGAAGACCATCAACCAGTGGACTTCTAGCATCATATTAATTATACTAAGCTTAGACAGTTGTGTCGGACTACCAAAGGCCAGAGTATTACTCGAGGGCCCTAGTGAGAATACGGAAACTACACTACCAAATGTGTCTACTAACGCTAGCTTGCTTAACTTTTTAAGCTACATGAGGTGCTCTAGCTCTTATTCTAGGTAATGTTTCCGCTTAGACCAATGCGTTACATAATGCTATGCGGTTTGCATAAGATTATTGTCATCCCTGTATTTCTAAGGGATGGCCCAGTCATGCGCACTTGGGACGAGGACTTTCCATGGAAATTACGAACAAGCCTGCGAATACGTGGGACCTGGTGGGAGGCTCATCAGTCAGGTGTGGCAGCTGTCGGGGCAAGAAATGGTTAACTCCAGGCCATAACTGGAACTCACAACTGCCATACACATAATTCGTATGAAATCAGATGAAAAATGTTTAGTTAAGAAATAAATAAAGATTCAACGAAAATAATATGGAATTTATGTGCGTAATGAATGTCTTGGTAACAAAGGACTGACCTACGAGGACCAACACGAACGCAGTACACGCTTAGATAGAGACGCCTAGAAGAAAAAAGAAGTAAGAAAGTATTGAAGAGTAGGTATATGGCAACAGATGTCGAACAGACAGGGCCGAATGTAAAAGGGGGCACCTAGTGAGAACTGTAACTCGGAGTAGCCCTGTGGTTCTGCCCATTAGTCTACACCCATTGCTATACCATTCGCAGTCAACATACAAGACCTGAGAGCGCCGCTTGACTCTACGCATATAGAGATGATACAGCCTAGCCGTGCAGGGGTTTTTATCGTTCTTAATGATAACCAGAACCAGTGTTCCTTAACTTGCCCAGTCGTTATCAATCTTGCAGCAACTCTCTGGTTAAAAATGAGACCCGTCAGAGTCGTTCAAAGAGGAAAATATTAAAATTCAGATTATCTGCCTGTTGCTTATCCAACGAATTCTTAATTCTTAAAGAGTCCTTAACCTCAGCACATAATAGATCATTTCCGTTTTGGTTATAAAGAAAGAAAAGAGAAAGAAAAAAGACATGCCTACATCGGAAAAAATATAAGAAAGAAAAAAAATATATATGTCTAATCTCATAATAACCGTGTCCCCCTCTCCTTTCAACAAACACTAAATTAATAACAATATCCACTCAAATAACGTCAGAAGAAACATAACACTAATACCACCCCTGTTAACACTCCAACATCACAAAATATCTTAAAAAAATTTAAAAATTCGGCGGACCTGAACTTTCCATCTAAAATTTTTTGTTTTCATTTTTTTCTTCTTTTAATAGATTTTATTCGATTGCACACCACTATCAATCTGTTAAAAAAAATCAAAAATAAGTTAATTTATTTCGAGTTTTCAGGGGTGCTCAGTACCCGTAATAGTTATAGTAACCGAACCATATGGAACCCTCGAAAGGAAACTGCGCAAAGGTGTCAAAGTTAGGGTGGCCCAGAAAAAACAGAACCAAATTTTTATTAATCGAGCGGTTCCGATATGGGGGTCGATTTACATAAACTTATACGGGGAAATGAGCCCCTGAAAACGCGAAACAAAATAATATTAACTTAAATAAATACAAAATTGTTATTATACAATCTCGTGTGTACAACGAAATTAATCTGTGGTGTAATAAACGATACATAATCCATTGAAAAAAGAAAAGAAATTACAAAGAATAGCAAACATTTTTTTTTCAGCTGACCTTAGGGCGGCTGAAATATTGTGGGGTTAGGACGCTCGTGCGGCAGAAATATGGGTCTACTAGGAATCGGTTAGATCAACTTACCCTGACATAACTCGAAAACTATAAACACTTTTTAGATTATTTTTTTACATCGCGATAGATTTGCGGTGCACTCGATAAAACCGTTAAAAAAAAAGAAAAACATAAGATTAAAAGCGAGATTAAATTTATATATGGTTGGAAGTGTATCTGAAGAGTTCAGGTCACCAAAAATTCCAATTACAGAACTCGTACACAACTTTAAGAATGAGTCTAGAATTTAATTAGATTTACCAAATATAAACACTTCATTTAGTTAAAATATATTACATTAAACCATTATTGAGGTCCTTTTCGTAGTAGATAATCTTAACTCAAAAATCGGATTTCAAAAAAAATCTCAAATAAAAATTCAAAAGATTTACCATCTGTCAGTAACACGGGAAGAATCGAGAGACCCGGAAAACAAAATGAAGTCACTTAAGTAATTGGATTTGGATCCAGTTCTAATTCAACAGATAGTATTCAAACATAAACGGCGTGGTATAGGTATCAACTGTATTTCTTCAAATATTCTAGTTTTTTTTAACCTTACATTCACCATTTAATTCATGGGCTCAAAATAAATGAATTTTATGAACCAGGCAGTATAAATATATATATAATAATATATATATTATATAATATATATATATATATATATATATATAAGAATTTTGGATCTTTGTTTTTTTAGAATGTTGTTAAATAAAGTATATATTTAATTTATTTTTGCTTGAAAGGCATTATATATGCATGTATCGCATAAATTCGATACTTTTGAAAATAATCTGACAAGTGAATAACGTGGTCTCTGACTAGCCTGCTGCCAGGTCCGGTTTCGATTTCTGTCGGACGAAATCGTTAGTAATACATCGCTGGAGACTTAATAAAGACGAAAACAGTCTGTACGATGTTCCTACCACCGAAAAATCCTTGCCGCGATTCATTGTCAAGATTATTTTCTATAAGTATCGAAATTTTTAATGCGATACAATGATTGTAATTGCCTTTAAGCAAAAATATAAATAATAATAATATAATAATATTATATATATATATATAATATATCTATACTAATATATACCACCTCTCCAACACGATCAGGAATGCGACACAAGGTCAATGTCTTAAGCAGAGTTTAACAGGTTGAATTCAGAGTTTTCTTCACCTAGACCGTTGCTTACCCAAGGTTAAAGAGCCCAGTCTGTCCTAACTATTTACTCCAGAGCTGGATGGGAGAGTAGATCATACCCTTTTCCAAGGGTAATTAGCGCTGAGTCAATGCAATTACCACTTCACGAATGAGTCTATTTTCCCATGACTTAACCATTAACACCATGCGGTTCCCTGTAGTTGCTGTTGTCTAGACACACTTGAGAGAACGTAAAACGTCGAAAAACACGGTGTCTGTGGATGACTTAATACTATATATATATCATATATATATATATATATATGAGTCCGAGAAAGGTTCCGAGTCTGAGAAGGTTTATCGAACAAAAAATACATGAAGAAGGCCGGATGGCACATCGCCGAACGTTTGTACAGAAATCAATGAAGATGAGGACATCGTCCGAATAACGCAGACCCGATGCAGTTTTATTAAATATCAATTATTTCAATCGGAGAGCATCTTGCTTAGGAATTATATAGGTCCGGGTTCGATACCGTCCTCACCAACTCAACGATTTGCACAGCCATTTTTTTCTTTTTCTCTTTTTTTTTGTTTTTAAATTCCTAATCTAATCAGATAATTTTAAACGTCTTTGCATGATTTCTAGAAATTTCTAGTTAAAATATCCATAATTGTATGGTTTCAAAATAATTATTCTTTCAATCGCTTCACAGACAAGAATGATCCACGGCGGGAACGATGATAAAGTCATTCTCTTACAGTGTACGATGGTGATGTATGGGATTGCCTGTCCCTTCTGGGATGGACTTGTGCCCAAAGGATTTATCTTCCCTTACCGCGAGTGTTTCAGCACTATATGGCACTATAGGTGGGTATTTAATCTGGAAGTGTGGGAAGAACTCTCTCTCCTCTCTCTCATCTCTCTCTTCTCTCTCTCGTCTTCTCTCACTCTCTCTCCATCTCTCTCTCTCTCTTGTCTTGGTCTAGCATCCAAAAAAACATGACGCGTTAGTGTCTCTGTTCATTTAAGTAAGGGCTTTGCTCCCCAACTATCAGTAAGTGACTCTCATATTTTTTAGCACTTTCGTACTTCCAAAGGACTTTCGTCATTTGTTTAGTACTTGACATGTATGTCATGTTCCATGTGCTCAGATAATAAAGTATGTATTGTGTTATGTGTAACTTCTTTGTTAGGATTTATTTATGTATATATTTCACTTCGTTGAAAGGTTACTCAGACCCTCTAATGTATTATAAGACAACACATTCAATTCTTAAGTGACAAAATGATGCTTTGTCCTTAGTATATAGTTTTAGTGTGCATCAAACAAATGAGGAATTTAATTTGTCAAAAAGAATAGCTAACGTATGTTTATTTCATTATTTTCATGTAACCTCTTGGAAATTTATGTATAACTAGCAGGACAGTGGATTTACACCGTATGATAATTTAGTTATCACAACATTTTTGAGATGTTTCAATCATATCATCAATGTCGTGCATGTGAGACGGGTAATCGACAAACAATCTTACGCCAACCCTGCCCTATTCATATCATTGCACCTGTAAGCTCCTTGCGGAACAGCCAGCATCTTCACATAGCTGGTCAATGTAGTCCTTGGTGGGCGCCCACCTTGCATGTCCATGTGTTGGCTTCCACAGGAGAACGGTCGCTTATGAGTTCATTCTTCTTCCCCAGCAGTGTCCTGCCTGCCTTGTCCGTCTCACTCGGCCTAGTTTGTTGAGATGGGGGGGGGCAGGTGACCGTACAGCTGTTTCCTTGTGGGGTGCTGTTTCCATGACTTGTTCAGACACTGCTTGCAAGCTCCTTGTGCAGCTCCCATCTAGCTTATTCTCAAGACGTTTAGTTAGGGTCCAGGTGGTTGGGCAGCCACATAGCAGCACCGACACAACCACAGCCTGGAAGAACTGTCGCTTCAAGCTTGTCAGGGAGATCGACCTCCATAATGACTGATATCTTTTGTGACTGACCATGCCTTTGCTATCCGGTATTCACATCGCTCTCTGGGAGGAGATATTATTCCCAGGTCAGTGAATTGGTTCCACTGGCCTAAGAGGCTTGCCATTGAGTGTGGAGATGTTTTCCCTTTATTTTAAAGCTCAGAACTATGTTTACGGAAGTTCACGTATTATTTGCTGCCTCCTCCCCCTTAGTTATGTAGGCCCAGTGGTTTCAGCTAGTACGTGTATCGCAAGAATGCAAGGTCCATCCGGCATAGTCGCATCTGTGATTGTTTGGCGGGAATATCGCCTGCTCTGCCCTTTTCAATGTGAAACCTTTTTTCTTTTATTGGTACTCAAGTGTTATTGCTTAAATGTCAATATGCAAACGTATATAATCTTGATTTAACCCTTCTCACTTTTTTTCTTTCTTTCGCTTATTTCATCTTTAGTTATTTTCGATTGAAACGAATTATGTTATCACTTCCGTGTGCTCACTCCCTATCTCTACATTCCCCTCGTCCTTTCTTTTTTTCTTATATTTTTTTTTCTGTTCGCATATCTTCTTTCATTCCCTTTCTGCTTAATGTAAAGAACGGAATGACCCCTTATTTAGCTGAGGTGACACAGCCATAAAAAGAATTCGGCGGATAAGCCGACCTGATAATCCAGCATTTAACATTTTTGCATTTCATCTTGGACGATTTGGACGGTCTCCATTTTAACCATGAGGTTTGTACAAGATCAATAACTGTCGGAATATTAAGGAAGCAATAAATTGATATATATATTGAATAAAAAGGTTATGTCATGATATTCGACAAGTTTTGAGGTTGTTTTTTCAATTCCAATTTTTTCTTGGGATACAGGGCATCATAAAATATTTGTCCGAAATTCCGGGCCAGGAAAAGAGGCGGAGCATCGTAGTTAAAGTCAAAGTAGAAAATGTCAGAAAAAAATATAATCGGAACAATTCAATTCACGCCAAAACTCGGATAACCTTCAAGAGATCATTTTTTTGTGTGTGTCTTTGTTTAGAAAAATAGAAGCGAATTTTCGTTAAAATATACACTGAGGCTGATGTGACATTTGTCTAGAAGAAACAAAAACAATGTACACCGCATCTTTATTTTGTCAACCTTGCAAAACAAACGACATAGAACATAACATTCAATTACATTGGACAAGGAGCTGGGACACAGTTCTCACTTCTAACTGAAGTAAAAAACCGGGTTTCACGACACCAGACACACACACACACACACACACACACACATATAATATATATATAATATATACATATATAAAAAAATATATGTTTTATGTGTGTGTACGGTTGCGTAGATTAAAGAGTAAAAATTCAAGTGCAAAAAACGTAACGAAGTAATGAAAAGATAAGAGTCAACTGTTCATATTACTATGAGCGGTTATATACTCATAAATAAAAAAGTAGACATAGAATATATATATATATATATATATTATATATATATATATATGACATTAATAAATTAATTTATATATGCATAAACTACCAAAATTCAACGAAAATTTCACGATTAGTTCATTTTGTGACAGCCTTTCACCGTGGTTGATATATATATATATATATATATTACTATATAGTATATAATATAATATATATATATATTATTGCAATGTGTGTGTTGTGTGTGTGTGTACACACACACCCACACACACTAAATATCATACATATATGTTAATACATATTGTATACATATATATAATTATTATATATATATATATAATATATATTTTATATATATTATATATATATAGGGTATATATCAACCAACGGTGAAAGAGCTGATTACCATAGATAAACTAAATCTAAATGGCTTTTATTACGTAATCCTTATCTTGGACGACGCCATTCAGTTTCCTAAATATCAACCAACTCTACACACACAACTCACACACACACCCATACATACAAAACAAAACACAATATTCCCACATACTAAACAAAGCATACAGAGAGAGAAGACAGACTTGACAGACAGACAGACACGAGAGAGAGAGAGAGAGACAGACAGACAGAACAGACAGAGACAGAACAGAGAGAGACAGACAGACAGGACTATGACAGAGACAGAGAAACAGAGTGACAGAGAGAGACGAGAAACACTAATATATATAGTATAAATTTTGGAACCTGTATAGTTGAATATATAAATATATTATATATATATATATTATAATATTCTTTTTGGTGCGGTACCAAGTTTCTTGGTACCAAGGTGATTCTCGTGGTTCCTAATTCTCTAACCAGTAGTTTGTTGTAGAGTTCAGGTTCCGTGTGAGAGCTCAATGTTTAATTATTGTAAACAGAGCATAGTTATTTGGGAATAAAAAAGGCCTTAAATACCATGGTAATTCGTGGTTATGGACCATTTCCACTTCGCCGAGTATGTTCACGAGCTTCTTCAGACCACTGAATATATCAGTGGTCTGAAGAAGCTCGTGAGCATACTCGCAGAGTGGAAATGGTCCATAACCACGATAACTGGTATTTAAGGTTTTTATTCCCAAATATATATATATATAATATTATAATATTATAATATAATATATATATTTATGTGTGTGTGTGGTGCGTGTGTGTGTGTGGTTACGTAATAAATACTATATATATTATATATATATATATATATTGTGTGTGTGTGTGTGTGTGTGTGTGTGTGTATAATTTAACTATCACAGGTTTCCAGGGATTTCCTGTGCTCATTCACTTTTCCCAAATTGCTGTTATGGCTAATCATCGCCATACCCAGGACAGGAAGACCACCAGCCACAGCTTCTAGCACATATGTGATAAAAAGGGTTGGGGCTTTGCCATAAGGGCAATAGGGTCGCGGCAAATCCTAGAGGTGCTAGGGCTTGATGTGAACCAAGCCGATTGATCGGAGGGGTCCTCTTCAAATGCCCTTTCTAACCTAAGTAATTGTGTCAAGTGGGGTGTTATATGTCATGGACTGCTCCATCCACCAAGGTTTCCGCCTAAAGCATCACGGGTCAATACCACGCCATCAGGTGGCCCCTTTTGGGGAAAGGTCTTACTCCTCTGCAGGGTTTAAGTTGGTGTATTCTAAAGCCAAGCTGACAGGGTTTAGTTTTTCTTATAACTTTTTAGGTGTGTTTAATAACTATATCATCGAATTGTTTTTTTTGTTTGTTTTTTTATTTACTTATTTATTTTCATTTCCCCGTCTTTTATTGAACTGAAGCGCACGAGTAGAGTGGGTCGAGAACAAAGTGAGAGAGAGGAAAGAGGAGAGAGAGAGAGAGAGAGAGATGAGAGAGAGAGAGAGAGAGAGATGAGAGAAAAATTGTGGAAGAATATTTTCGTAATTTATCATATGGCGGTCCCGGCTTTCTGCTTAATTTTGCTATTTTTTTAGGCAAAGCCAGGGGTCAGGCGAATTTCCGGTCTAACTTTCCGAGTATTGTTTAGTCCTTTTTTATCAGCAAATTAATGTAGAATATTTCAAAATCCTCCCCCCGATTTTAATCAGCAAATCAATGTAAATATTTTTACAACCCCTCTTAAGAAAGAGTGTGCGTGTGTGTGTAGTGTGTGTGTGTGAGAAGAGAGAGAGAGAGAGAGAGAGAGAGAGAGGAGAAGAGAGAGAGAGAGAGAGAGAAGAGAAGAGAGAGAGAGAGAGAGAGATACCAATGAAAAAGGAAAAAAATCTGAGATTTTAAAAAGTCAATGAAAGTTAAAGATTTCTCTAATCCTTCACTTTTCATTTAAATTTTTTTTTTAGGAAAAAAAGTTGAAAACTGAAATTAACTTTTTCAATCATTTCAAGAAAAACATTTAAGACATGT
>CM042153.1:2555209-2592709 GCA_023376005.1 Doryteuthis pealeii | reverse complement strand
ATCTGCTGGATTACAGTGTAGGAGTTCACCGCGGGGGCTGGAGGGTTAGGCTGCCTTAGTTGAGAGATTGTTGTTGTCACGGATTCACAGTTTTCACTTTCTTGTTTATATGAGAGAGTAAGCGCTTTCTCTCTTGGACGGGGTATGGCTAGATGGGGATGTTCTTGGGAACTGAGTTGTAAAAGTGTACATACACAATGAGCAAAATTTAAAAGACGGCGGGAACGGAGAAATAAGGAAGTAAAAAGAGACACAAATACCCGGGAATATTACGATTACAGAAATATAAGAGACATGTTATTAAACTTGAATGCGACCTTGGGAAGGAAGACAGTGTTCTGTTTAATATATTAATAATTGGGAAGCAATTACAATGGCGTATAAACAATAAAAATACAAGATTTATTTTTGTCTATCATTTCGAAGTATAAACTTCATCATCAGAGGTTCATATCAGAAATAATGTCATTTAAAGAATACCAAGAATAAGAAAACAAAATCTAAGTAATATGAATATTTTTTCCATTGACGGTTTTTAATTTTGATTTTGACGTGGCTACATTGTTGCAATATTCCGCCCGATGACAAAGACAATATTGGATACACGGTTTCAAGCATTCGTCTCAACAGACATTTAAAAAAAAAAAAGAATTACAGTTATTGCCCATTTTTATTCATAACATGAAAAAAAAAAAAAAAAAAGAAAGGAGGAGAAGAAGAAATTTAAAAAAGAGAGGAAAAAGAAATAAGAAGAAAAATTATAACACCACACAAAAGAAAAACGTATAGGTCCGTCATTTCTGATATGCAACTCCGATGAATGAAGTTTTATACCTTCAAAATCGATAAGACAAAGATAACATCTTTTTGTTTTTAGTTTTTTATAGCATTGTATTGCCTCAAATTATAATATTTTATATATATATATATATATATATTATAATATAATTAATAATTATCTAAATGGAGAGAGAAGAGAGTGGAGAGAGAAAGAAAGAGATGGACTGAGAGATAGATCAAAAGATTGATACATAGATATGAACAGGACTTGATAACCTTATTCTCTGATGCAATAGTCCAACTGGTGTAGCATGTTAATATATAAACCCATACACAGCAATATAAATTAAAATAAATATATAAATAACGAAAATAAATAAACAAAATAAATAAATGAAAGGCCAGATTTGGAAAAGGCAAGCGCAGAACCAGCAAACGAAAGTCGCCTATTGGAAATACTTTCTCTCCCTCTTCAACTCTGGTGAGGGAAAATTAAAATTTCAAGAAAGAAAGAAAATGCTACAATATGGCGGAACATTGATAGCATGTTAGGAGTAAATCATTTCATCACATTTTTTTTTCTTCTCTATCTTGCTGTCAAGATTTTCCATTTCTTACCTCCATGAAATGACGTGACATAATAATTCCGAATATATATATATATAATATATAATATATATATATATATATAATTATATAATTTATGTTTATATATATATATGTATATATCTCTATATACACACACACACATATATATATATATATACATACATATTAACTCTTCTACATATACATATATAATATACATATAACCATCATTCATACATCCTATATACATACATAAATGTCATATATACATACATATCAACTTATCTAAATAGTATCTTAATAATATATATATATTATATATCTATATCCTACATATATATATATATAATATATATATATATAATATATATACAACCGAAGTAATATTTTCAAGTTTTGCTTTTGCTTTTTGCTTTCAAGAAATGAGAAAAGAAAAAAAACTGCAATGATATTATCTCATATTATTATTTCTAGTATAATAATCTTTCCGTGAGTGACACACGAAAAATACAGTACACATGACACATACACATGCAGACGCAAATTATATTGACACATTCACATATTTGACACACACACAATACATACACACTCACACCACACAACCACACACATCCACCATAAAACTCCCACTCTCTTTTTAATTTCACACACTTATCCAAAAATACACACTTATATATATTAATGCCATACACACACCACACACACACACAACATCACACAGCAAATATATATATAAATGAGGAAAACGAAATAAAACACAACAACGTCATATTAATGATTCTTTAGCTAATACTCCCCCCAAGAACGCGCGGTTAAAATAGCTTCTGCCCTTCGCTGCCTAACTACAACTGGCATCAGCTGGAACGGCAGATACTCTACAACAGCATTCTAAAGGGTGGCTCAATATTACAGCTTGTGTCTCTATGACTCACGCGTCGTCTCCGGATGGTTGGTCATATCCACGGATGATTATGGACGAATCCGACAGGACATCTCTATGGCAGACAGCTTTCGTCGGAAAGAGACAGATTAGTCGCACCCGGGTGCGTTTCAACGATGTCTGCAAGACGGATCTCAGCATTACCTCTTCCAATCTCTCGATGGCGGCAGGAATATTCGCAGCGGCCTTATTTCAGTCTGTAATCACCTGGCGCAACTTCATGACGCCCAAGAGGCTGCAGCAGAAAACTACATCTTGGCCGGGCTGTTTTCGAACATTGGACTTCCAACAGTTACAGGAGGTGCTGTAACTTCATGGGGGGGGGGGGGGGCACAAGGATTTTATATGTCTTCCGAGACTGCCAATGGCACGCTCCGGCCACTTTCATTTGCGATTAATAATACGTGGATACTAAAATTTTAAAAACCTAATAACCGCACAAAAATGCATCACTCAATAGATACTAGATCGACGATACGTCAAAAGAGAAAATGGACTAGGTTTAATCTTAATCTAGAATTAACCCACAAAATAACCACTATAAGGATTAAGGAGAGAGAGGGGGAAGCAGAGAGAGAAAGAGAGAGAGAGAGAGAAGAGAAGAGAGAGGCAGAAGAGTGTGTGTGTGTGTGTGGTGTGTGTGCGTCGTGTGGCGTGTGTGTGTGTAGAGTGAGAGAGAGAGGGGGGTAAAGACGAGCATGTAGGGTTGAATAATAGTGAGAATGAATTAATTTTATGAAACATTAAATATTGGAATCATGTCGTAAATTTTTTTCTTTGAAATGATTGAAATAGTTAATGTTCAAGTTTTCAAACTTTTCTTCCTAAAAAAAAAAATTTAATGAATAAGTGGAAGGATTAGAGAAACTATTCAAAACTTTCCATTGACTTTTTATAAAATCTCAGATTTTTCTTTCCTTTGGCCATTGGTATCTCTCTCTCTCTCCTCTCTCTCTCTCTCTCTCTCTTTCTTCGTCTCCTCTTTCTCTCTGCTCTCTCTCTTCTCTCTCTCTCTCTCTCTCTCTCTCACACAACAACACACACTACACAACGCACAACTCTTCTTATAAAGAGGGGTGTAAAATATTACTATTGATTTGCTGATAAAAACCGGGGGGGGAGATTTGAAATATCTAGCATTAATTTGCTGATAAAAAAGGGAACTAAAAAATACTCGGAAAAGTTAGACCGGAAATTCGCGCTGACCTGGGGCTTGCCTAAAAAATAGCCTAATTAAAGTTCAGAAGCCGGGACCCCATATGATGCAAAATTACGAAAAATATTCTTCCACAATTTTTCCTCTCTCTCTTCCTCTCTCGTCACCTCTGCTCTCTCTCTCTCTCTCTCTCTCCTTCTCTCTCTCTCACATTGTTCCTCGACCCACCTACTCGTCGCTCAGTTCCAATAAGCCACCTAGGGGAAATCGAAACACTCCCATAAGTAACATAAACAAAAACAAACAAAAAAAAAACAATTCGATGATATATGTTATAAACACACCTAAAAAGTCATAGAACAACTAACCCTGTCAGCTTGGGCTTTAGAATAATATCCAACATAACCCCCTGCCAGGGAGTATGACCTTTCCCCCCAAAATGGGGCCACCTGAATGGCCGTGGGTATTGACCCGGATGCTTTAGAGGAAACCTTTGTGATGAGCAGTCCATGACAATAACACACACTTTGAACTTCTTTAGGTTAGAAAAGGGCATTTGAATGAGACCCTCCGATCAATCGCTGGTCACATCCCAGCCCTAGCACTCTATGATTCCGCGAACCCTATTGCCCTTATGGCAAGCCCCACCCTTTTTATCCACATATGTGCTAGAAGCTGGTGGCTGAGGGCTTTCTGTCCTGGGTATGGCGAAGATAGCCTATAACAGCAAATTTTGAAAAGTGAATGCAGCACTGACCTTTAGGTGAAACCTGGATAGTTAAATTATACAAACACACACACACACACACAAAACATTATACTATCTATATATATATAATATATATCTATATACTATACGTACCCACACCACACACACGCACACACACACCATAAATTATATATATATGTATATATATAATATATATATTATTTATATATATACTTTGGGAATAAAAAAGGCCTTAAATACCAGGGTATCGTGGTTATCGGACCATTCCACTCGCGAGTATGCTCACGAAGCTTCTTCAGACCACTGGATATCATTCGTGGTCTGAGAAGCTCGTGAAACATACTCGCAGAGGTGAAATGGTCCATACCACGATACCATGGTAATTTAAGGCTTATTTATTCCAAAATACTTGCTCCTGTTTACAATAATTATACATTGAGCTCTCACCGGAACCTGAACCTACAACAAACTACTGGTAGAGAATCAGGACCCACCGAGCATCACCCTCGTACCAGAAACTTGGTACCGCCCAAAGAATATATATATATAATATATATATACTATTATACCTTCCACTATACAGGTTCCAATATACTATATATATAGTGTTTCTCTTGTCTCTCTCTGTCACTTGTTTCTCTGTCTCTGTCCATAGTCTCTGTCTGCCTGCCTTCATCTGTCTCTGTCTCTGTCTGTCGTCTGTCTGTCTTCTACTCTCCTCTCTCTGTCTGCTGTCCTGTCAGTCTGTCTTCTCTCTGTATGCTTTTGGTTTTTAGTATGTGGGAATTGTGGTATTGTTTTGTGTATGTGTGTTTGTGGGAAGTAATGTGTGTGGTAAGGTTGGTTGAATTAGGAAACCTGAATGCGCGTCAAGATAAGGATTAACGCTATATAAAAGCCTGTTTTAGTTTTTATCTTATGGTAATCAGCTCTTCACCGTGGTTGATATATATATATAAATATATATATATAACTATATATAATACTATATATATATATATATATTTGTAACATATATGTATACATATATGTAATGTATTTAGTTGTGTGTGTGTGTGTGTACACAACACACACACACACACATGCCATATTATATCCACCTATCATAGTAATATATATATAATATATTTATATATATATATTCACCCACGGTGAGGTGTCACAAAGAAACTAAATCCTGAATTTTTCGTGAATTTTGTGTAGTTTTAGTGACATATATAAATAAATTTAATTAATGTATATCTAACTAACTATATATATATATAGTATATATATATATTCTATGTCTACATTTTTTTATTATGAAGATATAAACCGTCATAGTAATTAACAGTTGACTCTTACTTCTCCATTACTCGTTACGGTTTGCACTTGAATTTTACTCTTTAAATCTACGCAACCGTACACCCAAACAATATATATATATGTATATATATATATATAATATATATGTGTGTGTGTGTGTGTGTGGTGGTGTGTGTGTTGAAACCCGTTACTTTCAGTTTAGAAGTAGAACTGTTCCCAACGTCCTTGTCCATGTAATGCAAATGTTAATGTCCATGTCGTTATGTTTTGCAGTGCAAAATAAAGATGGCAGCTCATGTATTGTTTCTTTCAGACAATGTCACATCAGCTAAGTCGTATATATTCTTACGAATTGCCTATCCTATTCTTTAAACAAAGACACACACAAAAAAAATGGAATCTCTTGAGTTATCCGAGTTTGGTGAATGAAATTGTTCCGATTATAGTTTTTTCTGACTATTTTCTACTTTGACTTTTAACTACGATGCTCCGCCTCTTTCCTGGCCCCGGAATTTCGGACACAAATATTTTATGATGCCCGTATCCCAAGAAAAAAATGGACATCATTGAAAAACAACAACGCATCAAAACTGTCTAAAAATCTGAAATAACCCTTTTATTCAATATATATATAATTATATGTTCCTTAATATTCCGACAGTATATCTTGTCAAACCTCTGGATTAAAAATGAGCACGATCCAAATCGTCCAAGATGAAATGCAAAAATGTAATGCTGAATTATCAAGTGTCGCTTATCCCGCCGAATTCTTTCTTATGGCTGTTTGTCACCGTCAGCTAAATAACGGGGTCATTCCGTTCTTATCTAAAGAAAGAAAGGGAATGAAGAGATAATGCGAAATACAGAAAAAAATATAAGAAAAAGAAAGAGACGAAGGGGAATGATAGAGATAGGGAGTGAGCACACGAAGTGATAACACTAATTCGTTTCAATCGAACATACTATAAAGATGAAATAAGGACAAGAAAGAAAAAAAGTAAGAAGGGTTAAAATCAAGATTATTATACGTTTGCATATTGACTATTTAAGCAATAACAACTTGAGTACCATAAAAGAAAAAGGTATTTGCACATTGAAAAGGGCAAAGAAGCAGCGATATCCCGCACAAACAATCACAGATGCGGACTATGCCGATGACCTTGCACTTCTTGCAGATCCACCGGTACGTGCTGAAACACTGCTACATAGACTGAGGAGGGCAGCAAATAAATGTGAACTCCGGTAAAACATAGTTCATGAGCTTAAAAATAAAGGAAACATCTCCACACTCAAAATGGCAAGCCCTCTATAAGCCATGGCAACAATTCACGTTACCTGGAAGTAATATCTCCTCCACAGACGAGCGAATGTTAATACGCGGATAGCAAAGGCATGGTCAGTCACAAATAGATTATCAGTCATATGGAGGTCCGATCTCCTGACAAGCTGAAAGCGACAGTTTCTTCCAGGCTGTGGTTGTGTCGGTGCTGCTATGTGGCTGCACCACCTGGACCCTAACTAAACGTCCTTGAGAATAAGCTAGATGGGAGCTGCACAGGGATGCTGCAAAGCAGTGTTGAACAAGTCATGGAAACAGCACCCCACAAGGAAACAGGCTGTACGGTCACCTCCCCCCCCCATCTCAACAACCTATCCGAGTGAGACGGACAAGCATGCAGGACACTGCTGGGAAGTAAGAATGAACTCTAAGCGACGTTCTCCTGTGGAAGCCAACCACATGGACATGCAAGTGTGGGGCGCCCAGCAAAAGGACCTACATTGACCAGCTATGTGAAAGATGCTGGCTGTTCCGCAGAGGAGCTTCCAGGTGCAATGAATGATAGGGAAGGTTGGCGTAAGATTGTTTGTCGATACCCGTGCTACATGCACGACATGATGATGATGATGAAACATATCAAATGTTGTGATAACTAAATTATCATACGGTGGTAATCCACTGTCTGCTAGTTATATCATAAATTTCGCAGAGGGTTACATGGAAAATTAATGAAATAAACAATACGTAAGCTATTCTTTTGTAACAATTAAATTCCTCCAATTTGATTGCATGCACACTAAACTAGTACTAAGGACAAAGCATCAATTTTGTCACTATAAGAATTGAATGTGTTGTTTCTATAATACATTAGAAGGGTCCTGAGTAAACCTTTAACGAAAGTGAAATATCTACATAAAATAAATCCTAACAAAGAGTACACATAACAACAATACAGACTTTATTGTCTGAGCACATGGAATGACATACATGTCAAGATACTAAAAATGGACGAAAGTCCTTTGGAAGTACGAAAGTGCTAAAAAAATATGAGAGGCACTTACTGATTAGTTGGGGAGCAAAGCCCTTAACTTAATGAACAGAGACAACTACGCGTCATGTTTTTTGGATGCTAGACAAAGACAGAGAGAGACGAGAGAGAGAGAGACGAGTGAGAGAGAATAGAGAGAGAGAGAGAAGCGAGAGAGAGAGAGAGAGACGAGAGTTCTTTCCACACTCAGATTAAATACCCACCTATAGGGCCATATAGTGCTGAAACACTCGCGGTAAGGGAAGATAAATCCTTTTGGGCACAAGTCCATCCCAGAAGGGACAGGCAATCCCTACATCACCATCGTACAGCTGTAAGAGTGACTTTATCATCGTTCCCGCTGGGTCATTCTCTGTCTGTGAAAGGAATTGAAATAGAAATAATATTGAAACGCAATACAATTATGGATATTAACTAGAATTTCTAGAAAATCATGCAAAGACGTTTAAATATTATCTGTATTAGATAGGAATAAAAACAAAAAAAAAAAAGAGAAAAAGAAAAAAAATGGCTGTGCAAATCGTTGAGTTGGTGAGGACCGGTATCGAACCGGAACCTTATAATTCCTAAGCAAATGCTCTACCGATTGAAATATTGATATAATAAAACTGCATCATCTGCGTTATTCGGACTATTGTCCTCATCTTCATTGTTATCTGTACAACGTTTCGGCCGATGTGCCATCCGGCCTTCTCAGGTATTTTTGTCGTAAACCTCTCAGACTCGGAACCTTCGGACTCAAATATATATATATATATATATATAATATATATATATTAAGTCATCCACAGACACCGTGTTTCGACGTTTTACGTCTCTTCAGTGTATCTAGACACAGCAACTACAGGAACGCATGGTGTAATGGTTAAAGTCATGGGAAATAGACTCAATTCGTGAACGTGGTAATTGCATTTTGACTCAAGCGCTAATACCCTTGGGAAAGGTATGAATCCTACTCTCCCTCCAGCTCTGGGTTAAATAGTAGGACAGACTGGGCTCTTTAACCTTGGTAAGCAACCGGTCTAGGTGAAGGAAAACTCTGAATTCAAACCTGTTAAACTCTGCTTAAGAAATTGACCTTGTGTCGCATCCTGCTCGTGTGGAGAGGTTGGTATATATATATATATATATATATATTATATATATATATTATTATTATTATTATTATTATTATTTTTTGCTTAAAGGCATTACAATGCATGTATCGCATAAAATTCGATACTTATAGAAAATAATCTTGACAAGTGAATCGCGGCAAAGGATTTTTCGGTGTGTAGAACATCGTACAGACTGTTTCGTCTTTATTAAGTCCAATCAGCGATGTATACTAACGATTTCCATCCGACAGAATTCGAAACCGGGACCTCAGCAGGCATAGTCAGAGACCACGGGATTCACTTGTCAAGATTATTTTTCTATAAGTATCGAATTTTATGCGATACATGCATTATAATTGCTTCAAAAGCAAAATATAATTAATAATATATACTTTATTTAACAACACTTCTAAAAAACAAGATCCAAAATTCTTATATATATATATATATATATATAATATAATATATTATATATATATTAATATATATCTATACCTGCCTGGGTATAAAATTTCATTTATTTTGAAGCATGAATAAATGGTGAATGTAAGTGTTAAAAAAAACTAATATTTAAGAAATACAGTTGACTTACCCGTTATGTTTGAATTAATACTGTGAATGATACTGGATCCAGATACTTATACTCATTCTTGTTGTTTCCGTCGACTTCCGGTTAGAAAAGATGTAAATCTTTTTGAATTTTTATTTGAGATTTTTTGAATTATTTAGTAAATTATTTACTACGAAAGGCTAATAATTGGTTTTGTAATATATTTTAACTAAATGAAGTTTTATTGGTATCTAATTAAATTAGATAATTCTTAAATTGTGACGAGTTGTAATTGAATTTTTGGTGGACCTGAACTTTCAGAACCCACCATATAAAATTTTTTGTTTAATCTTTTTTCTTTTTTTTAACGGATTATTATCGAGTGCACACCAATCTATCCGATTGTAAAAAAAATAATCAAAAAGTTATTTATTTTCGAGTTTTCAGGGGTAAGTTTATCGTAAACCGATCCCCCATATCGGAACCGCTGAAAAAAATGTTTTCTTTGTAATTTCTTTTCTTTTCTTCAATGGATTATTATCGTTTACACACCAGATTATTATCGTTTACACACGAGATTGAAAAAAAAATTATTAAAAGTTATTTATTTTCGAGTTTTCAGGGTGCTCATTTCCCCGTATAAGTTTATAGTAAATCGATCCCCCATATCGGAACGCTCGATAATAAATAATTTGGGTTCTGTTTTTTCTGGGCCACCCTAACTTTGACACCTTTGCGCCAGTTTCCTTTCGAGCGGTTCGATATGGGGGTTCGGTTTACTATAAACTTATACGGGGTACTGAGCACCCCTGAAAACTCGAAAAATAAATAACTTTTTGATTTTTTTTAAACAGTCTGATAGATTGGTGTGCAATCGATAATAATCTATTAAAAGAAGAAAAAAAGAAAAACAAAAATTTTAGATGGAAAGTTCAGGTCCGCCGAATTTTTTAAAATTTTTTAAGTATATTTTTTCGTATGTTGAGTGTTAACAGGGGTTGGGTATTAGTGTTATGTTTCTTCTGGACGTTATTTGAGTGGTATGTGTATAATTTAGTGTTTGTTGAAAGGAGAGGGGGGACACGGTTATTATGAGATTAGATCATATATATTTTTTTCTTTCTTATATTTTTCCGTGTAGCATGTCTTTTTTCTTCTCTTTCTTTCTTTATAACAAAAACGGAATGATCTATTTGTAGCTGAGGTAACGTACTCTTAAGAATTAAGATTCGTTTGGATAAGCAACAGCAGATAAATCTGAATTTATATTTTCCTCTTGAACGACTTGACGGTCTCATTTTTAACCAGAGGTTGCTGCAAGATGATAACGATGGGCAATTAAGGAACACGGTATCATTAAACAGATAAAACCCTGCGGCTAGGGCTGTATCATCTCTATATGCTAGAAGTCAGGGCGCCTCAGTTGTGTAATGTTTAGCAAGGTAGACTGGCAAACAACCACAACTACTGAGTTCGAGTCTCACTAGGTGCCCCCTTACATTCGGCCCTGTGCCACATCTGTTGTATACCTCTTTCATTACTTTCTTACTTCTATTCTTCTAGCGTCTCTTCTAGCGTCTGGACTTCGTGTCTGGTCTTCTAGGTCAGTCTTGTTACCAAGACATTCATTAACCACAAAACCATATTATTTTCGTAAGCTTTTATTTCTTAACTAAACATTTTTCATCTGACTAACATATGTGTATGCAGTGAGTTCCAGTTAAGGCAGTACATCTTCTCTGCCCGACGTCCAAACTGAAACTGAAGACCCAACCAGGTCCCACGTATTTCGCAGGCTTTCTGTAATATTCCATGGAAAGTCCCGCCCGTGATATGAAAAGGGCCATCCCTTTAGAAATACAGGGATTGACAATAATCTTATGCAACCGCATAGATTATGTAACACATCTAAGCGAAACTTAGTAAATAACTAGAGGCACCTCATGTAGCTTAATGGTTAGCAAGCTAGCTTAGTAGACCATTGGTAGTGAGTTCGTTTCTCACTAGGTGCCCCATACTTCTGGCCTTGTGTCGCATCTAAGCTTAGTAAATAATTATATGCTAGAAGTCACTGGTTGATGGTCTTCGTATCCTCGGTGTGACGATACTGTATGAAGTTGTGAGGTTCCAGTTCAGGAGATCTGGGAAGGGCGGAGTACCCCTTTAATGCCATTACTCCCAGGTCACTCTTACCCGGTGTGATATTACTTGTTATTGTTCCATCTATGGGTTAAATAAATAAAAGGTGAGATTTAAAAATGCAGTTAAATAAAAAGATGGATTTAAAAAATTTAATTCTATAAAGAATGAATAAGTCAAAAAATATTCAGCATAAAATAACCCAATGCTATTAATACAACCAACCAACAAACCAACAAACCAATTATGTATCAATAATGGAGATTCGTCTCTTTTTTCTGTAACCGGAATTACCTCAATGTTTTACGTCGCAGTAAATTTCAATTCTATTAAAATCAATAAAGAGTCAAATTTTCACGAAAATTTTTATACTTATTCAACTTCAGATTGAATTTATGTTTAAAATAGTTTTTTTCCTAAAACATATTGGGAATTTTTTTTTTTTACTATGTCAACCACCCTATTTCATTTTAAGAAAATCCGAACAAAAATATATTTTTACTTGTACGATATTTGAATTTTTCTATGAAGATAAAAATCTGAATAATTAAATCAGAAATTCTTACAAGGGCTTTCGGTGCCTTCACTGTCGTAAAATCAAAAACAAATATCTCAGAGGTAAGGAATGAATATGATGCTTTTTAAGTAAATGATTAATTTAAAAAAAAACATATTAAACATTTATTTTATCCATTCAATTTTTTCCACGCCCCCTCAGGAAATATATTTCAAAAAATAATTTTACACCGCCCGTATGGTGTTTTTGTTATTAGTATAGATAAACATGTTCACTAGAGCCGAGAAATTCATTATGTTGTACCACGTTTTATTTCATCTATTTAATTTTTTTCCATATCGCTGTGGCAATATCTTTTTTTAAAATTATTTTACATCGCCCGGAGGGTGTTTTTTTGTTTTTGTTTTTTTGTTAGTATAAATAGATGTGTTTACTAGAGCCGTTGTGCCAGAGCAGACCCCTACACATATGACGAAAGTACAAGTCAAGTGACGTCATTAGAAACGACCAATTTGGCTGTTTGCGTGCAAGTCTTGCAGATGTCGTATGGACAGGAGAGCTCGATTACTTTTATTTATTTATTTTTTTCATTTAGTACTTTTTTTTAAACTTACAAATTACGTAAGAGACACCCAAATGTAGGCAGTAAAGATAACTCTATTTGTACTGGCACTATGCAGTGTATATGTTGACATTTGTATCTTTTTATGTAACAATTTTCGAATTTAAGACTGGCACAAGGTCTTTAGTTCGGGACATTTATTTGGCATGATGGAAGGAGCAATAATATAAGAATCAAGATTTTGAAATTATTGTAGGGATTCTCAGTGGTTAAAGCAAATTAAACGCCCTGTAATGTGTCGGTCAATCATGTTTTTTTCGGGAGTTTTTCTTTCTTTTTTCTTTCTTTCTTTTTTCTTTCTTTTTTTATTAAGTTTTTTACCGTCTGATTTCTTTTTGCTTCGCCTATTTTCTTACTGTTTTTTTCTTTCTTTCTTTCTTTCTTATTTGCTTACATTCTTTCTTTCTTTCTTTCTTTCTTTCTTTCTTTCTTTCTTTCTTACATTCCTTCTTTCTTTCTTTCTTTTTTTTCTTACTTTCTTTCTTGATTACTTTCTTTCTTACTTGCTTGCTTGCTTATTTTCTTTCTTTCTGTTTTCTTTCTTTTTGCTTGCTTAATTTCTTTCTATCTCTCTTTCTTGTTTGCTTCCTTACTTTCTTTCTTTCTTTCTTTCTTTGTTGCTGGCTTGCTTACATTCTATCTTTCTTTCTCTCCTTCTTGCTTGCTTGCTTACATTCTTTCTTTCTTTCTTTCTTTCTTTCTTTCTTACTTTCTTTCTTGATTACTTTCTTTCTTACTTGCTTGCTTGCTTATTTTCTTTCTTTCTATCTTTCTTTCTTGTTTGCTTCCTTACCTTCTTTCTTTCTTTCTTTCTTTCTTTCTTTCTTTCTTTCTTTGTTGCTTGCTTGCTTACATTCTTTCTTTCTTTCTTACTTTCCTTCTTTCTTGCTTGCTTACTTGCATTCTTTTTTCTTTCCTTTATTACTTTCTTTCTTGATTACTTTCTTTCTTTTTCTTTCTTTCTTTTCTTTCTTTCTTTCTTGCTACTTGCTTGCTTACATTCCTTCTTTCTTTCTTTTATTACTTTCTTTCTTGTTACTTTCTTTCTTTCTTTCCTTACTTCCTCTTTCTTCTTGTTTTTCTTGTCTTTCTTTCTTTTATTATTTTCTTTTCTTTCTTTTCTCTCGTAATTTCTTTTTTCGCCTCTTTTTCTATCTTTCTGTTTTTTCGTCTTGTTCTTTTTTTCTTTCTTTTTGTCTTGCTCTTTTTCTTTCTTTCTTTTTTGCTAAATTCCCATTTTCCTTTTAATTCTTATCAGAGACTAACTTAACGATGCTAATTTTGTGCACATTTGGGAGACGAGTACCTGTTGCTTATCACGTATTTCCAGAAAGAGAGGTGGAGTCCGCCGGAATAAGCGTGTCCCGCCATTGATGTCGCTATAAATAGCCACAAACATCTCTGACCTTTGTACATTAGGCGATAGTAACGCTATTCCGTTTAAAAGGAATTTTTTTTCGTAATTTCAATTGGGTGTCTAATGTTGAAATCTATATGAATAAATGTACGTGTTTCCGAACGCATGATCAACGTGCAATTTATGTTATATGTACTAATAAATGGCATTCATCACGGTCAAGTATATATATAATTTGTATAATGACTTTTAAAAAGTGTTGTTTTTTTTTTGTTTGCTTGTTTGTTTTGTTTTGTTTTACGGCATATCAACCAGGGTGGGTCATATATATATTTACCAACCACTCCACACGAGCAGGATGTGACACAAGGTCAATTTCTTAAGCGGAGTTCAACAGGTTTGAATTCAGAGTTTTCCTTTTCCTAGACCGGTTGCCCAACCAAGGTTAAAGAGCCCAGTCTGCCCTGCTATTTATCCATAGCTGGAGGGTGAGTAGGATTCATACCTTTCCTAAGGGTATTAGCGCTAAGTGAAATGCAATTACCACATCCAGGATTTGAACTCGGGGCGACGAGTCCATTTCCCATGACTTTAACCATTACACCACGCGCCTCCCACAAGTGTGGGTCATATAAGGTCGGCAAAGTTTTGAAAGATTCGTAGCGATAGTTTGAAAGAAAATGTTTTAATCTCAATTTTTTTTTGTAAACAAATTTCAACAATGCTGTTGTCTGGATGGTCTCATTTCTTCTTCTAGTCTTTTTTTCTAAGCTTTTGTAGACTGTTCCAAGTGTACCAACGACACCCTCACATTCCACACAGGTTTTCCAGTTCCCTGGCGAACTTGTCTGTTTCTTTATCTAGCCTTTCTAAGTATTCCCGTCTTAGTTGGCCGAGTGTAATTCTCAGGTCTCTCGTCCCGGGTCTTGTCTTCGTCTGGGTCGTCTCGGACCGTATCTCTCTCCACATCCATCTTTGTTATATACCTTTCTAACACATCACGTGTATATAACGGTGAGAGAGTCAGAGTATGATGATGATGATGATGATGATGATGATGATGGTACTTACAGATAAACAGACACTGAATCTCCATTATAATAAGATATGTAAATGAGTTAGAACCAATAAAAAAAGGGAAAAAATATTATGAATCTTTATGTTATGGTTAGTAAATGGATATTTTTCTCCTTCCGATATGCACATAGAACTTCTCTCGTTAGGTGTCGCTCCAAGAGGGAATCCAATTAATCTAAACGGTTGCCCCGTCTGAAAAAAAAGGTTTAGAAACGCAATAAAAAAAGGGTAATACTAAGAGATCACGCAGGTGCATTTGATTGTAGGTTTAACCGGTCCTACATATCATAAAGGCCGGTTTAGCTCAGTCGGTTGGGTACAAACCTCGGAATCGCAAGTTTCAGTGTTCGATACCTGTCCCCGCCATCTCAGTGCTTGAGTATCACGGGTAATCTGATATTTGCAAGAACTTTTGGGAGCTGACAGTAGGTGTGGTGGTCGACCTCAGCAAAACCAATCTCCCTGGTCTAGTGCTATCAAAAAAGAGATAGTTGTTTGCTTGATACCGACAAAAGGACACTCCGCCAAGGTCGACCATTATAGTTTGTATAGATATTTGAGATCTCATTACCTGATCATAAGCTTGTGCTTAATCAACATCGACTGGGTCATCTCGGTGAAGGTATGTGATGTTTTAAAACCCGAAACACCTAATGGTCCATGTATCACATACCTGACGAAAATGAAGACATTATTATAAGAAACCACCAAGTTAGATATTAAAGACAATGACAAGCCCAGAAGAAAGAAGAAAAACTAACCCTTAAAAGAAGCCCAACAGACCAACCAGATAAGATGGTGGCCAACAAGTAGAAAGTAAAAACCCCTCTCTCTCTTTGTCTCTGTCTCTGTCTCTGTCTCTCTCTGCCCCCCTCCCCCTCTGTCTCTCTCTCCCCCTTATGTACCTGATGTTTTATAAGGGCTATATAACACTACCCGTGGTGAACGGGTTGGGTAGAATTTTTTTGTTGTGGTTGTATCAGTGCTGCTGTATGCCTGCACCACTTGGACCCTAACGAGGCGCCTTGAGAATAAGCTAGATGGGAGCTGCCCAAGAATGCTGCGAGCGCTCTTGAACAAGTCGTGAAAACATCACCCGTCAAGGAAACAGCTGTACGGCCACCTGCCCCCTATCTCTCAAACCATCCGAGTGAGACGGACAAGACACTGCTGGAGGAGCAAGTACTAACTCATAAGCGACGTTCTCCTGTGGAAGCTAACACATGGACATACTAATGTGGGCCACCCAGCAAGGACTTACATTGACCAACTCTGCGTGCATACTGGATGCTGTGCAGGAGACCTCCCTGGGTCAATGAATGATAGAGAAGTTTGGCGAGAGATTATTATGGATATCCGTGCTGATTGCGCGACATGATGATGAAAACAGATAGAGGGTGAAAACTTTATTTATTATTTCCTAAACTCAGCCTAGTCTGGCATAAGGCCATCTTACTAACCATTGCACCATCGTAGGCGCCCTACAGATTTGATTGTTTTTTCCATGGCGTTGTTTTGTTGTTGTTTTCATATGAATGAATACGTTTAATGGGAATGAACAGCTGAGATCTTGATAAGATATCTAATATTTCTCTTCTTCTCTTCCCAGTTTTTCTTCCTATTTTTTCCCACTCTGATACAGTGGTACCTCGACTTACGAGTCTTCCGAGTAACAAATTGTCACGATTTTTTTGTTTTGTGTTCAGAGCTGAAATTTGAGATACGAGTGAGCTTCAGGTACGCTTATGTTAATAAATTAACTAAAAACATTTATGTTTCCAAATTAATTAAGCCAAAGGAAGATATTATTTGTTAAAAAAATAAACATTGAAAGATATTACAGCATATAATTCATTAAAATCTATTTTCTTTTTTTTTTAACCATACATTGAGTGGAGATCATGGGAGTAAACCGCGGAATCAAATCCGGAGCCAGAATCCCTAAGGTGTAGTAACACTGAATTTCAGTGCTATACAGCAACTATTTCGACACTGCCGTTAGCAAACTGCATAGATTCTTATCCTTTCTTTTGGACCACAGTGGTAGTGGTGAGAGGGGGGATCTGCTGCTTGGGTAACAGCACATTCTTCAAAAGAACCCGCCCAGGCTTCGTAGTAAAAAGGCAAAAAACCAAAAACTAAAATATCCGTTTGTTTGTTAACATTTGATTTTTATAATATTTAAAAGGGTTTTATAATTTGCTTGAAGCATTGTGTTTATATTGGTTTGTTGGTTGGTTTTGAAGGCTATCACAATGCAAGTGTAAAGAAAAATAAGGTAACTATGATGTTGTTTGTTAACCTGTGATTAATTCTTAATATTTCGGGATAAAAATCCCTTCTACAGAAGATCACAAAAACTGACGTTGTCGCTAGTGGCTGTTCTTTTGTTCTGTATCATGCCTTCCAAATTATATGAGAGAGAGAGAGAGAGAGAGAGAGAGAGTGTGTGTGTGTGTGTGTGTGTGTGTGTGTGTGTGTGTGCGTGTGTGTGTGTTTGGTTGCTTGTTTATGTATGTGTTTGTGTTTGTGTTTGTGTTTGAGTGTGTCCTTTCTTTTTCTTTTTTCTTTTTTCTTTTTTTCTTCTCCGTTTTCTTTTTTTTAATTTAAAAAAAAAATAATAATGATCATCTATCACTTATAAATTGTCTCATTGACTGATTTTTCTTCGTTCGCTTGAAAACATTCCATATTTTCCCCTGGAATACTTTTTCCTTGGAGACTCAATTGCCTGGCCGCTTGGGCTCACGCACGACTCGTGAAGATAGTTGGAAGAAATAGACAGAACACTTCGTGACACCCCCTAGACTTTTCTCGGGATCATATAAAGCCTCTCAGCAGCGGTGGTTAAATAATAGACTTTTCCCTTTCGTAGATGGGTTGACAATCAGGGCCAAGGAGCCGCATCTAACCAATCTGGAGTCTTATGTGTGTAATAAATAATCCAATCTTACTACTGTCAGTGTGGATGGTCGTTGGATCCCCTAGAGTTCGTCCTCTCTTTTCCAGTTCCTGTTTCTTTTGTTGTGATGCTGGTGTTTACTCATCCACCTCAACAGACAAACTGAGACGTACCTGTTGAAAGTGTCAGTTTAGTTGTTCTTAAATATCTAAAGTTTTAACTTAGGAAAAGTACACAAGTACACTCCAGTATCAAAGTTTAGAATTACAAGAATTTATAGTTGACATTTTTTTCTTTCTAAAACAAATAAATAAATTTTAAAATTTATTTATTTGTTTATTAGCAAGAAATCATACAGAGGATCATATGTTTGATAGACAGGTACTGATCTCTGGATGAACTATCAACAGTTCCAGATGTAGAATACGCCGACTGCACCTCTGCCAAGGGGTAAGACCTCCTTAATTTTATTTTCGGGGAGGGGAACTACGCCATCGTCTTTAGCAGACTAAATGTGCCAACCACTTCGCCAGGTCTCACGTTTCGTCCAATAGAAAAATGCCTCGTGTCCTTGATTCATCCCTAAACTTTTCCATTCAAATCTACAGCTAATACTTGTATTCTTCTTAAAAGCTTTTCCGTGCTAATTTACATGTCACAGTTATATTCATGGCTCCACCCTTATCTACGTTACACCCGCTTATACTCTTAGGAAGCGCGTGGTGTAATGTTTAAAGTCATAGGAAATGGACTCGTCGCCCGGAGTTCAAATCCTGGACTTGGTAATTGCATTTCACTTAGCGCTAATACCCTTGGGAAAGGTATGAATCATACTCTCCCTCCAGCTATGGATAAATAGTAGGGCAGACTGTGCTCTTTAACCTTGGATAGGCAACCGGTCTAGGAGAAGGAAAACTCTGAATTCAAACCTGGTAAACTCCGCTTAAAAATGACCTTGTGTCACATCCTGCTCGTGCGGAGGGGTTGGTAAATATATATATACTCTTTGGAAAAACAGAAGTCTATAGTGAGTCGTACGAGCGTGTCAAAAACGTCCACAAGTCATGTCAGGAATTTGCAATATCGACGAGGTTTAACGCTTCTACAACGACATGGCGTCGAACTGGTATGACAAGCACATAGAAAAACTGACACGTCAACTACAAAATGGAATCTATCGTAATGGCGATTATATAGAAAAAATGGACACTACACCATCGTCTAAAATAGACGGAAGGTTGCCACTCATAAAAAAATAGATACATGTTCAACCTTTAAAATGATCTAAACATCATTGGTAGTAAAGAATTAACGTTTCTGTGATGTCTAAATATTTTGAGAAATTTGCAATTAACCTCGTAGGAACCTTTGTATAACCTGTCTTTGTATAACCTGGGAATGACGTTAAACTCTATCTGATGGCGAGGTTCCAGTTCTGGGGGTCTGGGGAATGTGGAACACCCCTTCATCACCATTACTCACAGGTCCACTTTGACCCGGGGTGGTAGTACCTGTTAGAGTCGCATCTATGGGTTAAATAAAAGATTTGTTTACAAAAAAATATTGAGTTTAAAATTCTTTCTTCCAAACTATCGCTACGAATCTTTCAAAACTTTGCCAGCATTAAATGACCCACCCTGGTTGATATGCCGTAAAACAAAATAAAACAAACAAAGAAACATACTTTTAAAAAATCATTATACATATATATATATATATATCCTTGACCATGATAAATGCCATTTATTAGTACATATAATACAAATTGGACATTGATCATGCGTATTAACGATATACCATTGTGTTTACCGTTTTTATGTTAGCAAAGTTTCGGAAACACGTATATATATTTACCAACCCCTCCGCAGGATGTGCCACAAGGTCAATTTCTTAAGCGGAGTTTAACAGGTTTGAATTCAGAGTTTTCCTTCTCCTAGACCGGTTGCCTAACCAAGGTTAAAGAGCCTAGTCTGCCCTAATATCTATCCATAGCTGGAGGGAGAGTAGGATTCATGCCTTTTCCAAGGTATTAGCGATAAGTGAAATGCAGTTACCACATCCAGGATTTGAACTCGGGGCGACGAATCCATTTCCCATGACTTTAACCATTACACCACGCGCTTCGGAAACACGTATATTTATTCATATAGATTTTGACATTAGACACCCTATTGCAATTAGTAACTTTTGTATGACCTGTATTGGAGAAAGAAACCCAGTCGTACCCCTCTTAAGAATTAACTGTGTGTCGCATCCTGGTTTTCTTCAGTGGCGGAACCACTGCACTGATAACGATGGAATAGTTGTCAAGGGTGAGCATGCTGGTAACAGCTTGCTGCTACTGCCTGGATAGAAAACATGATCATGAAATAGTGCTCCCAGTTCGGTGTTAAACATCACAACATGCCCATTATGCAACGTTCTGTCACGATAACAGACAAGACAGGACACAAGGGAAAATTGGATTCATGCCTTTCTTTCTGTTACGGAATGAACCATAGGCATAATTCGATCTCTGTTCGCAGATACTGTCTACAATGCTGATAACCGTTACGCTATAAGTAAGTAAATTCGTCGGGGTGGCCTAAAGTCGGTATCAGCCGGACAGCGAGGGAGTCTTTCCCCTTTTCACTAACTAGACCAAGGAGATTGCTTTTGGCGTCTGAGGCGAAGCGCCACACCTACCATCAGTTCCTCACTTTACCGCACAGATCCCTGTCCTACTCATATGTTGAGTTGACGAGGGCCGGTATCGAACCCGTAACCTTGTGGTTCCTAGTTGGACGCTCTACCGACTGAGCTAAACTGGCCCTTATTCACTTTTCCTTTTACCTCACCTCATATATATATATATATATATGCATGAGTCTGGGTATGTATATAACCGTTACGCTATACGTATTTAAAGATTTTAGCGTGGGCTATATATATATCTACCAACATATGTATGCATGTGTCTGTGTATGTGTATAACCGTTACGCTATACGAATTTAAATTTTTTAGCATGTGCTATATATATATATATATATACCGACCTATCTATGTATGTGTATGTGTATGTATATACGTCTGTGATTATATATATATGTGTGCGTGTGTGTGTGTGTGTGTGTGTGTGTGTGTGTGTGTGTGTGCGTGCGATATTTCTTTGCGACTAAGGTTCATGAACTAGACATCTGTATTCTTAACCTCTGACCCTTGCAGTCAGCATCTGGGGGAAAACGGACTAGTCAACTTGGTGTAATATATGTACGTCAATTTTGTGTGCAGAGCTGCTGATGATGACACCTTGCAATCATTACGTCAGCAGGTCACGTGTTGTCTGGGGTCATGCATTTCACAATTTATTTGCTCAACGTTCGCCTTTCTATTTTTTAAAATTTTTTTTTACTTGTTTCTTTTTTTAAGCATCTAATGTTCATTTACGTGATGCACACCACGAATACACTCGGTGGGATGACGTTATTTCAGTAACCAGAAGGACTCGCATCTTTTTTAATAAATAGATAAATATATAAAATTACTTCAATCGGGAATAGGTTAGAAAAAAAAATTGGTTAAAAGTAAAGATTCAAAAAGCTAAATATATACGAGATGCGGCCAAAAAAAGAAACAGTTCTATCTATCTATCTATCTATCTATCTATCTATCTATCTATCTAATTCTGTTCATATCTATCTCTATATCGATATATCCCAGCCTGTTCATATCTATCTATCTATCTATCTATCTTTTATATCTCAGTCTGTCTATCAGTATTTCCATATCCATCTATCTATCTATCTATCTATCCCTCTCATTCTGTTTATATCTTTCTCTATATCTATCTATCAGTCAGTTCATATCTATCTATCTATCTATCTATCTATCTATCTACCACAGTATGTTCATGTCAAATGTATCTCTCTATCAGTATGTTCATATCTATCTATCTATCTATCTACCACAGTATGTTCATGTCAAATGTATCTCTCTATCAGTATGTTCATATCTATCTATCTATCTATCTATCTATCTGTCTATCAGTATGTTCATATCTATCTATCTAACTCCCTCAGTATGTTCATATCTACGCATCTATCGATAGATCTATCTATCTTTCTATCTCAGTCTATATATCAGTATGTTCATATCTATCTATCTATCTCCCTCAGTATGTTCATATCTATCTATCTATCTATCTATCTATCTATCTCAGTCTGTTTATATCTATCTATCTATCTATCTTTTTTATCTCAGTCTGTCTATCAGTATGTTCATATCCATCCATCCATCTATCTATCTATCTATCTATCTATCCCTATCATTCTGTTTATATCTATCTCTATATCTATCTATCAGTCAGTTCATATCTATCTGTTTATCTCAGTCAGTTCATATCTATCTGTTTATCTCAGTCAGTTCATATCTATCTATCTATCTATCTATCTACCACAGTATGTTCATGTCCATGTATATATCTATCAGTGTGTTTATATCTATCTATCTATCTATCTATCTATTTATCTATCTCTATCTATCAGTATGTTCATATCTATCTATCTATCTATCTATCTATCTATATATATATATATCAGTATGTTCATATCTATCTATCTATCTCCCTCGGTATGTTCATATCTATCTATCTATCTATCTATCTATCTATCTATCTATATATATATATATATATATATATATATAATATATATATATATATATATATATATATATATATATATATCAGTCTATCTATCAGTATGTTCATATCTATCTATCTATCTCCCTCAGTATGTTCATATCTATCTATCTATCTATCTATCTATCGTTATATATATATATATATATATATATATATATATATATATATATATATATATTTTCTTCTATCTCAGTCTATCTATCCGTATGTTCATATCTATCTATCTATCTATTTATCTTTCCATCTCAGTCTATCTATCAGTATGTTCATATCTATCTCTCTCCCTCAGTATGTTCATATCTATCTATCTATCGATCTATCTATCTATCTTACTATCTCAGTCTATCTATCAGTATGTTCATATCTATCTATGTATCTCCATTAGTATGTTCATATCTATCTATCTATCTATCTATCTATCTCCCTCAGTATGTTCATATCTATCTATCTATCTATCTATCTATCTATCTCAGTCTATCTATCAGTATGTTCATATCTATCTATCTATCTTCCTTCGGTATGTTCATATCTATCTATCTTTCTATCTCA
The DNA here is from genome assembly GCA_023376005.1 of Doryteuthis pealeii. NCBI lineage: Eukaryota > Metazoa > Mollusca > Cephalopoda > Myopsida > Loliginidae > Doryteuthis > Doryteuthis pealeii. Next base: position 2,569,388 of record CM042153.1, on the reverse strand, counting down.
GTCTATCTATCAGTATGCTCATATCTATCTATCTATCTATCTATCTATCTATCTATCTATCTATCTCCCTCAGTATGTTCATATCTATCTATCTATCTATCTATCTATCTATCTATCTCAGTCTATCTATCAGTATGTTCATATCTATCTATCTATCTCCATCAGTATGTTCATATCTATCCATCTATCGATTGATCCATCTATCTTTCTATCTTAGTCTATCTATCAGTATGTTCATATCTATATATCTATCTTCCCTCGGTATGTTCATATCTATCTATCTATCTATCTCAATCTATCTATCAGTATGTTCATATCTATCTATCTATCTTCCCTCGGTATGTTCATATCTATCTATCTTTCTATCTCAGTCTATCTATCAGTATGCTCATATCTATCTATCTATCTATCTATCTATCTATCTCCCTCAGTATGTTCATATCTATCTATCTATCTATCTATCTATCTATCTATCTATCAGTATGTTCATATCTATCTATCTATCTTCCCTCGGTATGTTCATATCTATCTATCTTTCTATCTCAGTCTATCTATCAGTATGCTCATATCTATCTATCTATCTATCTATCTATCTCCCTCAGTATGTTCCTATCTATCTATCTATCTATCTATCTATCTATCTATCTCAGTCTATCTATCAGTATGTTCATATCTATCTATCTATCTTCCCTCGGTATGTTCATATCTATATATCTTTCTATCTCAGTCTATCTATCACTATGCTCATATCTATCTATCTATCTATCTATCTCCCTCAGTATGTTCATATCTATCTATCTATCTATCTATCTCAGTCTATCTATCAGTATGTTCATATCTATCTATCTATCTATCTATCTATCTATCTATCTATCTATCAGTATGTTCATATCTATCTATCTATCTCCCTCAGTATGTTCATATCTACGCATCTATCGATAGATCTATCTATCTTTCTATCTCAGTCTATATATCAGTATGTTCATATCTATCTATCTATCTCCCTCAGTATGTTCATATCTATCTATCTATCTATCTATCTATCTATCTATCTCAGTCTGTTTATATCTATCTATCTATCTATCTATCTATCTTTTTTTTTTATCTCAGTCTGTCTATCAGTATGTTCATATCCATCCATCCATCTATCTATCTATCTATCTATCTATCTATCCCTCTCATTCTGCTTATATCTATCTCTATATCTATTTATCAGTCAGTTCATATCTATCTGTTTATCTCAGTCAGTTCATATCTATCTATCTATCTATCTATCTATCTATCTATCTATCTATCTACCACAGTATGTTCATGTCCATGTATATATCTATCAGTGTGTTTATATCTATCTATCTATCTATCTATCTATTTATCTATCTCTATCTATCAGTATGTTCATATCTATCTATCTATCTATCTATATATATATCAGTATGTTCATATCTATCTATCTATCTCCCTCGGTATGTTCATATCTATCTATCTATCTATCTATCTATCTATCTATCTATCTATTATATATATTATATATATATATATATATATATATATATATATATATATATCAGTCTATCTATCAGTATGTTCATATCTATCTATCTATCTCCCTCAGTATGTTCATATCTATCTATCTATCTATCTATCTATATATATATAATATATATATATATATATATATATATATATATATATATATATATATCAGTCTATCTATCAGTATGTTCATATCTATCTATCTATCTCCCTCAGTATGTTCATATCTATCTATCTATCTATCTTATCGTTATATATAATATATATATATATATATATATATATATATATATATATATATATATATATATATTTCTTTCTATCTCAGTCTATCTATCCGTATGTTCATATCTATCTATCTATCTATTTATCTTTCCATCTCGGTCTATCTATATGTTCATATCTATCTATCTCCCTCAGTATGTTCATATCTATCTATCTATCGATCTATCTATCTATCTTACTATCTCAGTCTATCTATCAGTATGTTCATATCTATCTATGTATCTCCATCAGTATGTTAATATCTATCCATCTATCGATTGATCCATCTATCTTTCTATCTTAGTCTATCTATCAGTATGTTCATATCTATATATCTATCTTCCCTCGGTATGTTCATATCTATCTATCTATCTATCTCAGTCTATCTATCAGTATGTTCATATCTATCTATCTATCTTCCCTCGGTATGTTCATATCTATCTATCTTTCTATCTCAGTCTATCTATCAGTATGCTCATATCTATCTATCTATCTATCTATCTATCTATCTCCCTCAGTATGTTCATATCTATCTATCTATCTATCTACCTATCTATCTATCAGTATGTTCATATCTATCTATCTATCTTCCCTCGGTATGTTCATATCTATCTATCTTTCTATCTCAGTCTATCTATCAGTATGCTCATATCTATCTATCTATCTATCTATCTATCTATCTATCTATCTCCCTCAGTATGTTCATATCTATCTATCCATCTATCTATCTATCTATCTCAGTCTATCTATCAGTATGTTCATATCTATCTATCTATCTTCCCTCGGTATGTTCATATCTATATATCTTTCTATCTCAGTCTATCTATCACTATGCTCATATCTATCTATCTATCTATCTATCTCCCTCAGTATGTTCATATCTATCTATCTATCTATCTATCTATCTCGGTCTATCTATCAGTATGTTCATATCTATCTATCTATCTTCCCTCGGTATGTTCATATCTATCTCTCTTTCTATCTCAGTCTATCTATCAGTATGCTCATATCTATCTATCTATCTATCTATCTCCCTCAGTATGTTCATATCTATCTATCTATATATCTATCTATCTCAGTCTATCTATCAGTATGTTCATATCTATCTATCTATCTCCCTCAGTATGCTCATATCTATCTATCTATCTATCTATCTATCTATCTATCTATCTATCTATCTATCTCAGTAGTCAACTACTTTATCATTGCATATGAAGCTACTCCTTCTAATTATTGATACCCATGAAGTTTAATACATATATCTACCAATTTGTTTATAAGCATGAAGTTAATGAAAAATCTAAAATAAAACTTATTTCTGTCGATGCATAATCCTTCGTATGTCGCTAAACTGCATCTACTCATGAGGTTCCAACTGTAGAGCTCTGGGGAGTGTGGAGTACACATTATTTGCCATTGCTCCCTGGTCTTTTCTGATCCGAAGTGGTAGTACCTGTTAGGGTACCATCAATATGTCAAGTAGATCTCTTTAGAAATTAAAGAATATTATTTCTCGCAGGTTAATGATGCACATGACAATTATAAATCTAACATGAACATTATATCTACCAATTTATTAATATACCAGAAGCTAATAAAAATTATTTCTACCAGTTTATTAATATACCTGAAGCTATTGAAAACTATTTCTTCCAGTTTATCATTATACCAGAAGATAATGAAAATTATTTCTACCAGTTTATTAATATACCTGAAACTAATGAAAATTATTTCTACCAGTTTATTAATATACCTGAAACTAATGAAAATTATTTCTACCAGTTTATTAATATACCTAAAACTAATGAAAATTATTTCTACCAGTTTATCATTATACCAGAAGATAATGAAAATTATTTCTCCCAGTTTATTAATATACCTGAAACTAATGAAAATTATTTCTACCAGTTTATTAATATACCTGAAACTAATTAAAACTATTTCTACCAGTTTATTAATATACCTGAAACTAATGAAAACTATTTCTTCCAGTTTATTAATATACCTGAAGCTATTAAAAACTATTTCTGCCAGTTTATTAATATACCTGAAATTTATGAAAATTACTTCTACCAATTAATAAAACCAAACCAAACAAAAAAATATTTACCTGCAAACAAGTTGAAATTAATGAAAATTATGTCCACCAATTTGTACGGCTGCAATACTTGAAACCTAACAAAGCACCCGGCTAATAAACTAAATGAGAGTTTCACAAAAATGCTGCGTCCTGTCTTAAACAAATTGTTGCAAGAGGACCCCACGAAAAACAGCTGTACGGCCACTTAATTCATTTCACACAAGCCATCTGAGTAAGACAAACAATACATGCTGTATTACTGCTAGAGAAGTAAGGACGAACTCATAGGTGACGTTCTCCTGTGGACACCAACATGTGTACATACAAATAAGGACCGTCCAGCAAGGACCTACTGCAATCAGGTCTGTACGTATTCAGGATGCTGTGCAGAAGACCTCACAGGGGCGATGACCGATATGTAAATTTGGCGGGATATATATATATATATATATATAAAAGTCGACGGGGCGGCCTAAAGTCGGTATCAGCCAGTCAGCGAGGGAGTCTATCCCCTTTTCAATAGCGCTAGACCAAGGAGATTGTTTTTAGCATCTGAGATGGAGCGCCACACCTACCACCAGCTCCTTACTTTACCGTACAGATCACTGTGCTACTCATCCGCTGAGTTGGCGAGGACCGGTATTGAACTAGCAACCTTGTGGTTTCCAGCCGAACGCTCTACCTGGTTAGCTCAGTCGGTAGAGCGTTCGGCTAGAAACTGCAAGGTTCCTAGGAGCTGATGGTAGGTGTGGCGCTCCACCTCAGATGCTAACTCTTATGCCACCCCGTCGACTTTACTTATATATATATATATATATATATATATATAAGAGAGAGAGAGAGTCATGGATATCCGTGCTGGCAGCACGACATAATGATGATGATGATGATGTTGATGGTGGTGGTGGTGGTGGCAGTGAGACATTTTGGGTGAGAAAATACTGCATAACAACACGTTTGTTAGCATTAAATTTTATACCCTATAGTGAACATGTATACTGTTTTAATTTTTTTTTTTTTTGATTGTTCATCTATTTTATCCCAATTTGAACAATGAAGCATCTTTGTGTGGAATTGTTTTGGTTTTTTTTGTTATTTTTTTTGTTTTTTTAATTAGGAAAAATAAAAAGAGAAAGTACGGACTCATTTCTAATGTTGCAGCGAGAGGCTTATGTGGTGGAGGATTGTGGTGGAGGTCGAACGCAATGTCAGAGTCAATGTCATGAATGGTACGAGCATTTCCAAATCCAGCTGTCCTTATCTCTGGATTTGGCCCTTTACTGATATGTTTCATCCCTGGGGTTGAATTCCGCCCAGAAAAATGTCATAGTTTTCAAGCGATAGATGGAGAGACAGAATAAGATGCACTACAAGACATGGACACTATACATCAAACAGACTTCGAGAAACGAACGATTTCCGGAAGTAGAAAAAAAATAAATAAATAAAAGGAATGAAAAGGAAAGGAAAGAAGAGAAAAGTCTTCAACTGTGGAATGAACCATTTTCAAAGAAGTAATTCTTATAAAGTTTTGGATAAAGCAATAAATCTTTTTTCTTTTTTTTTTTTCTGTTTTTTGTTTGTTTGTTTTTTCTCTTTCTTTTCTCTTTTTTTGTTTTTTGTTTTTAAAGATTTGATTTCTTTCTGGACACACCTTGTATTTTATATACAATACACGAACTGCAATATATATATAGTCGAACACAGAGGGGCCGTGTTAGCTCAGTCGGTAGAGCGTTCGGCTAGAAACCACAAGGTTCCTAGTTCGATACCGGTCCTCGCCAACTCAGCGTATGAGTAGCACAGGGATCTGTGCGGTAAAGTAAGGAGCTGATGGTAGGTGTGGCGCTCCACCTCAGATGCTAAAACAATCTCCTTGGTCTAGCGCTATTGAAAAGGGGATAGACTCCCTCGCTGACTGGCTGATACCGACTTTAGGCCGCCACGTCGACTTTACTTTATATATATATATATATATATATATATATATATATATATTCGCATCTGATGAGTTGGGAGGTTTAGACACTTTGTTTAAGCTCCCTGAAATAGACTATAAAGCTAAATCTCTGAGTCTTTTGTTATTTCTTTACTTATATGAATATATATATTCATTATTGCATTCGACTAGGAACCACAAGGTCTCGGATTTGATACCAACCCTCTCAAAATCAGCGCATGAGTAGCACAGGGATCTGTGCGGTAAAGTGAGGAGCTGATTGTAGGTGTGGCACTCCAACTCAGATGCCAAAAAACTATCTCCTTGGTCTAGCGCTTGTGAAAAGGGAATAGACTCCCTCGCTGTCTGATATCGACTTAGGACCACCCCGATGACTTTTACTTTTTATTCAGCACAACACATTTAAAGTGCGATTATTACCATTGGTTTCAAAGCAGCGTGTTAGCCACATATGGTCAAGACAACGCGCCCGATAAGAAACGCAGAGAATCTCAATTTATCTATATATGTGTGTATTTGTGTGAGCCGAATTGTTGTATTTCTCAGCTTAGTGGTGAAAGTTGTCCGTTACATCCGTAATCGAGCACTTTATTTTCAATTCTATAATTCTAGAAAAACTATATATATATATATATATATATATATATATATATATATATATATATATATATTCGATCTCACTCACTAGCTAAAACGACAATGCTTCCAGGCTGTGGTTATATCAATACTGATGTATGGCTGCACCACTTGGACCCTAACGAAGCGCTTTGAGAATAAGCTAGATGGGAGCTGCACAAGAATGCTGCGTGCAGTCTTGAACAAGTCGTGGAAACAGCACCCCACAAGGAGGCAGCTAGCCCCCATCTCACAAACCACCCGAGTGAGACGGACTATGGGTACATTTTTTAACTCAATGTTTTAAAACACATTTTTACAAACTCATTTTTCTACCTGGAACCCTAACATGACAACAAGTTCGGGTCAGAGAGGAACTGGGAGCAATGGTAATGAAGGGGTACTCCACATTCCCCGAGCTCCAGAAGTGGAACTTCCCCCTCAAATAGAGTTTAAACCCTCAGCAACCAACTTCTATGACATGTATATATTTACCAACCCCTCCGCACGAGCAGGATGCGACACTAGGTCAATTTCTCAAGCGGAGTTTAGCAGGTTTAGAATTCAGAGTTTTCCTTCTCCTAGACTGGTTACATAGCCATGGTTAAAGAGCCCAGTCTGCCCTGCTATTTATCCATAGCTGGAGGGAGAATTGCATTCATACCTTTCCCAAGGGCATTAGCGCAATGTGAAATTCAAACAGCTTCGTCCAGGAATTGAACTCGGATCGACGAGTCCATTTTCTATGACTCTAACCATTAGACCATGCTATAACATATATGATAAGGTTGGGGGCTTGCCATGAGAACAATAGGGGTGTGACAAACATATATGTGCTAGATATTGAAGTTACTTGCGGTGGCATCACCAACTGGCCGTCTAGCCACACATAGAGTGAAGTGGAGGAAATTATATATATATATATATATATATATATATATATATATATATATATATTATATATTAAAATATTAAAAATTATTGAATTAAGATTTCTTGTTATATTGTGTTAGATAAGATGTCATTCCCTCTATCCAGGTAAAAAAAAAGTCTGGCCTCCCCCCAGACCAGAGTAGCACAAGGCATATTTACGGGGGAAATTTTATAGGGCATCCAGCGAAGGTCCAACTCGCTAATCAGTAATAATGGATCTGAGAGACTATCTTGCTAAGCATTACACGACGTGTTTTGTCCCCCCTCTACCAAGTTTTGCAGCATATCATATATATATATATATATATATATATATATATATATATATATGTGTGTGTGTGTGTGTGTGTGTTGTGTGTGTGTGTGTGTGTGGAGAATTAAACAAACGGCACGTGTCTTGTTTAACAATTTTATTAACGATCTTTTCGAGATTCCTGGCCAACATTTTTACATTTGGATGGAATCCGTGGATTAGTCCACCGTAGTTTTTATCCCAAATCCTTTCGGCACTTCGAAGTGCCATCATCAGGGTGATCTGTTTTTGTTTAATTCTACATGTATAAATGAAAGAAGCTGCCCCCCCCCCCATATATATATATATATATATATATATATATATATATAATGACCGTTTTTATTTTGAATTCAACATAGCTACTTTGTTGCATTATTCACCGGAAGGTAACCAGACAATATTGGATACATATACATGCATAGGGGTTCAAATATTCGTTCTCAACAGATATACCAAAAATAAGAAATTACAGTTATTCACCCATTTCATTCATAACATAAAGAAAAAAGAAAGGAGGAGAAAGAAAAAAGAGAAGAAGAGGACAAAAAAAAAACAAAGAAAGAAAAAAATATAACCACGCAAAAAAAGACTGAAGCACGTAAATTTTTGATATTCATCTCTTAAGATAAAGTTTTGCTTTGAAATTAATAAGACAAAAATAACATCCTTTTTGTTTTTATTTTTCATATGCATTGTAATTGCCTTCAAATTATTAATATATATATATATATATATATATATATATATATATATATATATATATATATATAATATTATATAATATATTGTCCGTGCATAAAAATATCACTATTATAACAACCATAGCTGTACTTTTCCCATGGCTTAAACTATTTTGCTGACGGGATATACGCATTGAAAAATAGCACGTACTAAAATATTAAAATTTTTTTGATTCAACCAAGTATTTTGTATCAGTAATTCGCATAAAGTTTTGGCTAAAGCAATAAATCTTTGTCGGTTTTTGCTGTTTCTTTTAAATTTGGACACACCTCTGTGTATACAAACAACAAACCCCAAGTTCGCTCTCTCTCTCTCTCTCTCTCTCTCTCTCTCTCTCTTCTCTCTCTCTCTCTCTCTCTCTCTCTTTCTCTGTCTGTCTGTCTGTCTGCCTCTCTCTTTCTCTCTCTCTCTCTCTCTCTTCTCTCTCTCTCTCTCTCTCTATATATATATATATATATTATATATATATATAATATATATATATATATAAATATATCTTTTTCTTTTCCTTTTCCTTTTGAAAGATTTCTTCCTTGACACACCTTGTGTGTACAGTGGTATCTTGATTTACATGTTTAATTCATTCCACTTGTAACTCAATTTCCTCGTATATCAAATCAATTTTCCCTATTGAAATAAACTGAAATGACATTAATCCATTCCAACCCCCCAAATGGTACCTTGACTTGCAAGTTTAATTCATTCCACTCGTAACTCAATTTTCTCGTATATCATTTTCCTCATTTGAAATACACTGAAATATCATTAATCCGTTAAACACTTTTTTTCTTATGTTTTTTAAATAAGAAAAATAGCACTGTTTTGTATATAAAAAAAAAAAAAAACTAGAAAGTAATGAATTATGTATTGTAATATATTTTAAGTTAATTTTCATAGATAATATTTTTCTGGGTAATAAAAGATTCTAGTTTTTTTAGCATAAACATAAGCGTTTCTGAAGCTCACTGATACCTCAAATTTTAGTTCGCAACAAAAAGCAAACTATCGACTCTGTGACAGCTCGTAACTCGGAAATCTCGTAAGTTGGGACACCCCTAAGTAAAGGTATTACTGTATATACAAACCATGCCCAAATAATATATTAATAATGGAGATTGGATGTCTTTCTGTCAGTATCCAAAACTACGTCACAGCTTACGTCACAATATACTCAATGATTGCGTGAGTCTAATTTGAGTAGCCATTGTTTAAAATTATTTTTTGTTCTCGCACTTTTTTTTTCAGTTACAAGAAGTTAACTAAAAAGTTTAGAACTAAAATAAATACCTAACATTTTGTGTAAAATGCGTGTGCTGAATATTCAAAATAATTATTTAATTAAGAATTAATAGATGTACACAACATTTTATTTGATGGAGACAAAACTAAGTTTTCATTTCAGCTTGTTTTATTATATTTTTTTCTCCCTTAATAAATTTGATGATTTTCCCTACTTATGACACAAATCCTCTGACATTGAATTTTTAAATCCCACAAGTTTAAAATATAAATCTACATATTACATACATAAATTATTACATACATACATTAATAATACATATGGAATTTATCATGAAGAAATTTTTGATTTGAAACGGAGAAAAGTATCTAATAATTCTGGCAAATGTAACAGACGATAATAATGCACAATTCTTTGAAAGCTGCTACTGGTACAATGAGAAAATACAAAGGTTTCAGATAGAATAATCTCCAAATATTTGGCACTTTTCCCTGAACTCTAATTTAGCTGTGATTGGGTAATTGTATCTCTTTGGCGAATCTCAGGATGGGAGATGAATAAATTTGCATAATTCATTTTTTTAAATATTTGCTCATAGGTAATTGTATTAGGGTGTTCGAAAAATAATTACGTTTTTAAGAGATCAATTCAAGTGATATCTTTCAAAAATCAATTTGTACAACACCCGAAGGGTCCTTATTTTTTCTATTATATAAAACGTAGTTATAATTTGAATTATAATTATTATGAATTCAAACGGGCCCATATCGGCGGAGAAGCTATCAAAAACAAAACGTGCAAAAAGTGAAGGCATAGTTTATCCCAGTACATTAACTCGATGGTTTAAGAAATTTAACAAAAAAAAAAAAAAAAAAAAAAAAAAAAAAAAAAAACTCGAGGATCGGGTAAGGTCAGGTCGGCCTAAAACCTTAGATTCTGAGGCCGTGCTCCAAGCTATAAAGGCAAGTCTGATGCGTATCAAGTAGTTAGGCATCTCAGTCTAGTGTGGAGATTCTGAGGCCGTGCTCCAAGCTATAAAGGCAAGTTTGATGCGTATCAAGGGAGTTAGGCATCTCAGTCTAGTGTGGGGATTCTGAGGCCGTACTCCAAGCTATAAAGCAAGTTTGATGCGTATCAAGGGAGTTAGCATCTCAGTCTAGTGTGGGGATTCCGAGGCCGTGCTCCAAGCTATAAAGGCAAGTTTGATGCGTATCAAGGGAGTTAGGCGTCTCAGTCTAGTGTGGGATTCTGAGGCCGTGCTCCAAGCTATAAAGGCAAGTTTGATGCGTAACAAGGGAGTTAGGCATCTCAGTCTAGTGTGGGTTGTCACCTTCGGGGTGTCAACAAATGCATCCGGAGCTGCTGAATTGTGCCTGACGCTACTAAAATATTGTAAAACATTTTACCCTCTCTATTATCTTGAAAGAAATAATTCTTACTAGCAGGTCCTGTGGATATACCACAGTATGATAATTTAATTATTGCAACATTTGATATGTTAAGAGCTATTGCCAATTAATTCAATATGTAAAAAGTATAATAATCTTGATTTAACTCTTTCTCTTTCTTTCTTAAAAGAGAGGTTGCAAAATATTTACAGAGTCGATAAATATCTGGAGAGGAGTTTAAAATACCCACATTAATTTGCCGACAAAAATGTGACAAAAACTCGACTCTGAAAATATCTAAGTTGGGCCGGAAATTCACCTGACGCTGACTCACTAAAACTTAAATTAAGGCAGGAGGTCGGGAAGATATAAGATTAAAGATTACAAAAATATTTTCCGTAATTTACAATTTCAATATTACAAATAAAAGAAACATGTAACTCCTTTTTTTTTCAATTCATTTTAATTTTACGTTGGGCATTTAAGCTATGCAAGATCATTTGGAATCTTTCATTATTAAAATTGGGTGAAATAAAATGGGACAAATAAGAAATCTGCGATTAATCGACACCAGATAATCAGGATATACATTTTTGCTTTGCATCTTGAAAAATTTGGACGGTCTCATTTTTGATCGGAGGGTGTTGCAGGATGATAACGGACGGAAGATTTAGGAACAACAGGATTAATATATAGATAGTCAGTCCTGGTAACAGACGAAAATAACATAGAGTATATAACATAGCTTAACATACCTAGTAAATGGAATGAGAACAATCTACCTCAATGGATTATATAAAGGGTTCGGTTTGAATTTCCGTGAACGCTCCCGATTACGACACAAGAGTTCCACAAGAAGGTTCCCGAGTTCGAAAAACCAAAAAAAAAAAAACAAAAAAAAAAAAAAACCCTGAAGGAACATTGTGTATATCTATTAATAATGGAGATTCGCTTCCCGTTTTTGTCTGTAACAAAAATTACGTCACTGCTTACGTCACATTACCCAAAATTGTCATAACAGAATAAATACACTCAAAATTTGAACATGCAACATTAGATAGTCCTCGTTGTTTTTTAAAACAAGTTTTAATAAATACATGACTGGTATTATATATCTATATATAGATTGTTTTATTTTGATACATATTTAAAGTTTATATTTCAAATTGTTTTATTTTTTAATCCTTTAATGACATTGAATTTTTTACTCCCACCCCTCAGGCAATATGTTTCAAAGATCTATGTTTACATCGCCCGGAGGGTGTTTTTTATTTTGTACTAGAATATATTAGGTCTCATCAGCAAGGTTATCGACATGGGAGACTGCTCCGTGTGTGGGATTGGCAAGCTAGTGTAACGGTTAGAGACGTCACCTGTCAGCTTGACAGTCGAGGTTTCGAGTCACACACGAAGCAGTCTCCCATGTCTATAAACTTGCTGATGAGACCTAATAGGTCGAAATGTTACATATCAGGATTGACATTTCTCGTTCGTTTAGCCTTACATTTGAACATTATAGCCCGCCTAAATTCATTAATTATTAACTAATTAATTTTCAAAATTAGGTATGCCTTAATTAATCGAATTAAGCACATATCCTCCAAAAATTGTCGGCTTAAAGCCATATAAAAAATATAAAAATATATAATATATATATATATATATATCATCTATTTTTTAACTTTAAACTAGTATCAATCTAAAAATACAAGTTATTTAGACTGTGAGTTTCACGCAGTAGAAACTACGATCATCAGACATAAATACCAGAGGTATATCATTTTAAGAAACAAAGTACGCATTCCTTACGCTACAAAATTTAATCAGTATCAAAATTTTAAAATATCTTAATTAGGTTTAAGGTATTGTTTTAGTGGAAGGCTCCCGACCGGTAGGAAAGACCACGCAACGCTCAAAGACGTCTGCAAGAAAGATGTGAAGACATGCACATCAACACCAAAAACAGATGGGGGGTTGATGAGAAACACTAAGCGGTCTGGTGCCTCCTTGTTAAAAAGGAGCGAAAAAAGATGAAAAGAGAGGAAGCCACCAGCAAAGAGAGCCAGAAGGAAGAGAGAGACAACAGGACAGCCAGAAGCGTTAATGTTTTTGTGCATCCAGTGCACCAGCGACTGGCAATTTCTGTTCAGCCACTCGCGCAGATGCAGATTTTAAAAAAATTGGACACTACGCTATCGTCTTTAGTACAGACGGGAAGGATGCCAATAATAATAATTATTCTAAACAAGTATTTATGTTTTACTTATTTTTCGGTATTTCTCTGAATGTTTGAGACGAGCTTGAAGATTAGTATTATCTGCGTTATTCGGACTATTGTCCATCTTCATTATTATTTGTACAACTATTTCGGCCGATATGCCCTCCGGCCTTCTTCAGGTATTCTTGTCGGACTCGGAATCAATTGGACACATGGCCTAGTGGATAACGTAGTTAGGTTAAGACAGTTCTAAGAGATAGTTATCTCTGGATCCCGAGTTCAATCCTGAGTAGAGGCAGTTAAATAGAAAATAATTAGCACAATTCCTACCCCAGCTATAGTTGGCGGAATGAGAACAGGAATACCCCGTGGACTAATAATAGAGTTAGGTTAAAGTTCCGTGATGGCTCCCGATTACGACAAGAAAGTCCCAGTTCGAAAAGAAGGGTCCCGAGTCCGAGAAGGTTCCCGAGTCCGACAAGAAATACCGAAGAAGGCGGAGGGCATATCGGCCGAAACGTTGTACAAATAACAATGAAGATGAGGAAATAGTCCGAATAACGCAGATATATTATTTCGGATTTAAGAAATTGAATAGAGGAAGTTTTCTGAATGCTAATCAACAACAAAAAAAGTTAAAAAATAGTTTTATATATTTATTAGTTTGTTTGTTTTTATGCCGGACTGGGGGGGGGGGTCACTGATTAATCAAATGGAATGCTTACAAAATGGTGCCTTCCAATGAATTTGGCCCCTTCCGATCAATCAGCTGGTCATGTCAAGCCTCTAGCACCTAATTGATTGCCTCAACCCTAATACCCTTATGGCAAGCCCTAACCCTTTTTATCATATGGGTGCCAGAAGGCGGTGACTGAGGGTATTCATATCCTGGGAATTGACGTTAAACTCTAT
>CM042153.1:2532709-2550209 GCA_023376005.1 Doryteuthis pealeii | reverse complement strand
TCATGGGAAATGGATTCGTCGCCCCGAGTTCAAATCCTGGATGTGGTAACTGCATTTCACTTATCGCTAATACCCTTGGAAAAGGCATGAATCCTACTCTCCCTCCAGCTATGGGTAAATAGTAGGGCAGACTGAGCTCTTTAATCTTGGTTAGGCAACCGGTCTAGGAGAAGGAAAACTCTGAATTCAAACCTGTTGAACTCCGCTTAAGAAATTGACCTTGTGTCACATCCTGCTCTTTTCTTTTTCTTTTTAGTTCCATCATAAAATATAAGCTCTTTTCTTTTCTTTATTCCTTTTTTTACACTTTCAATTATTCTCTCACTGGTTCAATTTTTCTAGAATAAACTCTCCTCTCTTTTTTTTTCACCTTATAACTTCACTTCATTCCTACAAATTCACTCTACTTTTTTCGGACCATATCACCTTTAGGCACCCCTTTTTGATCTTGATTCAGAAAGACATATTTTTCATTTACACTGTCAATATCCGGTTGTTTGTTAGGGGTTAGGTTTAGGGGTTAGGGTTAGTTTTATAATTTAAAAAAGAACTCTAAAAATCAACTGTTAACAAACAAATGGATATTGACGGTGTAAATGAAAAATATGTCCTTCTGAATCGAGATCAAAAAGGGGTGCCTAAAGTTCATATGGTCCCTTTTTTCTTTAGATAATCCATTATCAATAAACTTTCTTCTTTTCAATCAGTTCCGTTTCCAATAATAAATTATTTCTTTTTCCCTTACTTTCAATAATTTCTTCGTTCCGTTTTTATTTTCCTTTTTTTTTTCAATACTCTTTCTTTTTTTCATCCAACCATCCGATTCTTAACTATTATCCTTTTATCTTCTAATCTTCTCATTCAACCAACCGACAACTCCAAAAACCTATTCTAAACTAACGATCTCATCTCTCTCTTAACG
This sequence comes from Doryteuthis pealeii, assembly GCA_023376005.1. Lineage (NCBI taxonomy): Eukaryota > Metazoa > Mollusca > Cephalopoda > Myopsida > Loliginidae > Doryteuthis > Doryteuthis pealeii. Next base: position 2,549,287 of record CM042153.1, on the reverse strand, counting down.
GTGTCGTCTGTTTCAATCAATTTTATTTCGCGGTCATAAATAAATCAAAATAAAATATAAGGGAAGCAACTCTTTTCCAAAATTACCTTTTTTATCAAACAAAATGGGTAAACCCTGTTAAACTATTCATGATTTCGTTAGATTTATTCATAAATCAAAGAAATCGTGACAGGAAGCAAACCCAGAAAACAAATCCGGAGGTGAAGTTCCGGAGATGGCGTTGCGCTGAATTTCAATGCTACACAGCAACTCCTGCGACACTGCCGTTGCCAAACTGAATTGGTTACTTACCTTTCCTTTGGATCACAGCGGTAGTGTGGAGAGGGTAGAGATGCTGATGGGGCAACAGCATATCCTCCATATTAACCTTCCTGGGCTTCGTAGTTAAAAAAAACACACACTATGCTGGACACTATGCCATCGTATTCAGTAGGCGGAATGATGTCGTTGTCTAGTACTATATACATATCACACCTAACAACTGAAGCCTAGCTCGATTAATTTTGAACACCATACACTTGTCAGATATTAGCCCTGAAGAGCATTAAGCGAAACTTTTAGTAGGTTTGTCTGAATCATTAGATTTATATATATATATATATATCCCAACACAATGTTCCAAATTACGACAGCGACAGAATACAGTAAATCATCATCTATCCCAGTCTATACATTTCTATCTGTCCATAAAATTCTGTTCATATCTATCTCGGTTTGTTCATATATAGTTGGTTGGTTGGCATTCTTCTCTCTGCGAAAGACGATGGCATAGGTTTTTGTTTTAGTTTTTGTTTTTTGGCTTTTTACTACGTAGCCTGGGCGGGTTCTTTTGAAGGATGAGCTGTTGCCCAAGCAGCAGATTTCCCCTCTCACCACTACCACTGTGGTCCAAAGGAAAGAATAAGAACCTATGCAGTTTGCTAACGGTAGTGTCGAAAGAGTTGCTGTGTAGCAATGAAATTCAACGTTACTCCGCTTCAGGGCTATCTATCTACCTATCTATCTATCTACCTATCTATCTATCTATCTATCTACCTATCTATCTATCTATCTATCTCAGTCTGTTCATAACTATCAATCATATTAATATATTTTGTGTTCATATATATCTATCTCATATTTTTCGGAGTCGCCTTGGCGTAGGGATTAACGTTATGGATGGCGACATCGTAATAAGCGAGTTCAAACTCGATTCACGCTATTACGTTCATTTTTGGATTAATACCCCTTGGGAAATGTATGAACCAACTCATCCCCCAGCTATGGGTTAAATAGTACCACTACTGTTCTTCTACTAGGAGCACTTTGACATTAAGTAACCCACGAAGTTTTAAATTCCAATTATGCAGTTTGTTAACGACAGTGTCGTAGGAGTTGCTGTGTAGCACTGAAATTCAGTGTTACTCCACCTTAGGGATTCTGGCTCCGGATTTGATTTCGGGGTTTACTCCTATGATCTCTTTATTATTTGCTCTGCTTAGGTATTGAGCACTCTTTACTTTTTAGATTTAGAATATCCTGGCAGTTTATATATATATATATATATATATATATATAACTTGTTTTTTTTTCTGCTTTTGGCCATGTATTGTAGTATCAACCGATTATTTTCGGTTGGTACGAGTATCTTGGTCTTTTCTTTTTTGCAATTTTTTTCCCCAGGTGATGTTTGGTAGTATATTTTTACAATCAAACTATTTGCCGGGTTTTTTCTTACCACAAGGGTTCACCAACAAGTTTGGTATATATATATATATATATATATATATATAATATATATATATATATATATATATATATATATATATATATATTTAACAATGAGTTTTGCTATGTTCGTAAATAAAGAGTGCTATATAATGATGATAGAGTACACACACACAACACACACACACACACACACACATATATATATATATATATATATATATATATACCTGTTAATATAGCATAGAGAAAAAGTCTCTAATGCTTATACGTATACATACACACCCACATATTGGTTTTGAAGGTTAGCATAATGCAAACGTAAAGAAAGATGAGGTAACAAGAATGATATTCATTTTTAAAAAAAGAAAATAGATTTTAAGGAATTATATACTGTAATATCTTTCAATGTTTATTTTTCTAACAAATAGTATCTTCCTTTGGCGTAATTAATTTGGAAACATAAATGTTTTTAGTTAATTTATTAACATAAGCGTACCTGAAGCTCACTCGTATCTCAAATTTCAGCTCTGAACGCAAAACAAAAAAAATCGTGACAATTTGTTACTCGGAAGACTCGTAAGTCGAGGTACCACTGTATCAGAGTGGGAAAAATTAGGAAGAAAAACTGAGAAGAGAAAAAGAGAAATATTCGATATCTTATCAAGATATCAGCTGTTCATTCCCATTAAACGTAAACAACGCCATGTAAACAACAATCAAATCTGTAGGGCGCCTACGATGGTGCAATGGTTAGTAAGATGGCCTTATGCCAGACTAGGCTGAGTTTAGGAAATAATAAATAAAGTTTTCACCCTCTATCTGTTTTCATCATCATGTCACGCAATCAGCACGGATATCCATAATAATCTCTCGCCAAACTTCTCTATCATTCATTGACCCAGGGAGGTCTCCTGTACAGCATCCAGTATCTACGCAGAGTTGGTCAATGTAGATTCTTGCTGGGTGGCCCACATTAGTATGTCCATGTGTTAGCTTCCACAGGAGAACGTCGCTTATGCGTTCGTACTTGCTCCTCCAGCAGTGTCTTGTCCGTCTCACTCGGATGGTTTGTGAGATAGGGGGCAGGTGGCCGTACAGCTGTTTCCTTGACGGGTGATGTTTCCACGACTTGTTCAAGACCGCACGCAGCATTCTTGGGCAGCTCCCATCTAGCTTATTCTCAAGGCGCCTCGTTAGCGTCCAAGTGGTGCAGACATACAGCAGCACTGATACAACCACAACAAAAATATCTACCTAACCCGTTCACTACGGGTAGTGTTATATAGCCCTTATAAAACCTCAGGTATATAATAGAGAGAGAGAGAGAGAGAGAGAGTGAGAGAGAGAGAGAGAGAGAGAGGGGTGGGGTTACTTTCTACCTTCTACTTGTTGGTTCTACCTCGGTCACCATCTTATCTGGTTGGTCTGTTGGGCTTCTTTAAGGATGAGTTTTTCTTCTTTCTTCTGGGCTGGTCATTGTCTTTAATATCTAACTTGGTGGTTTCTTATAATAATGTCTTTATTTTCAATCCAGCCCATGATTCTACCACGGGAGAGTTGCGAACCCGAAGAGACAACCTCTCTCATAGGGCGCCTGCTAGCATCAACTAAACTAAAACTTATTCTCACCCGTCTGTAATGGCGAGTTTTCAAGGGGCCAAAGGTTATTAACAACAAGGGACATTCAGTTATCAAGGTAGTGTATTGCTTTCATTTTATATTCATTAACACCTGTATAAACCAAATAAAGAAATGGATGAAAGGCTTCCTCCCCAGAAAGGCGATCTCGGAATCACTAAAAACTACACAGGTATAACCCTTACTGCTATAGCTGTTAAGGTTTATAATACCCTTCTTAAACGTATCTTTGAAGCGTAACAAAGATTTTCAAAGATATTTGGTTCAAAGTTAACTGACTTGAAAAAAATGTAAAAGTTTTAAATAAAGTAACTGGTGCATTATATCTTTTATTCATTAATATATCAACACTGAAAATTAAATTTTGTAAATCTAAAATTGCTTAATTCCCTGATTTGTGGTATACTATTTCCATCTACCTGCATTTCCGCTCGGATATTTCCAAATCTGGATCGCCCCGTCGCAGTGTGGTGGTGAGCAACCTAGTCTTGCAAATCCGTTTCTACTGAAAAGGGAGTTCGATCCTCACTGGATGACCCATACTTAGGACATTGTATCACATCCTACCCGTGGAGAACGGGTTGGGTAAGAAGGGCACCCCATCGTGGTGTAAATCCTACCTGTCGAGTATTTTTGCATAGGAATTTTATTATTTTAAATTAATGGAGCCTAGTTCAAAATTCTAACTACAGGTACGTTGATAATTTATGACTGCTCAGTAGGATTGGACACAAGGTCACTTCTATGGGACATCACTGAAATCACATATTGGTAATTTTAAAATGTAAGACAATTAAAGAAAAAAATCCCCTTTCTGATGACGCTGAGCCACTAGCGGAACATGTTAAGCTGACCGCTTTGTCAGTGGGGCTTAGAATACGCAGACTGTATTCCCTCCTGAACGAGAATACCCCTCACAAAAAGTGGTCTTGGGTATGACATTAAATGGCCTCTAGTGTTGAGGCACCGGTTCTGAAGCTCTTGGGAATATGAAGCACGCCTTCATTGACATTACTCCCAGGTCCACTCTTACCTGGAATTGAAGTACTTGTTAGGATCCCATGAATGGGTTAAATGTATCGGAAAATTATTAGTATTCGATGGAACCATAAGCAAAAAAAAAAATCTTACGAAAAAACTAAACAAAATATATAAATATGAATGCTATTTCCGAATCTATAGGCCTAAAATAACCCTAACGGATTGATATGCCATTAAAACAAATCAAATAATAAATCAATTTGTTTTTCAAAACTGATTTCTTCTCTTCTTCTTCTTCTTCTTCTTCTTCTCTTCTCTCTTCTTTCTTCTTCTTCTCTTTCTTCTTTCATTTCTTTTTCTTCTTTCTTCTTCTTTTCTTCTTTTCTTCTTTTTTCTTTTCCTTCTTCTCTTCTTCTTCTTCTTCTTCTTCTTCTTCTTCTCTTCTTTCTTCTTCTTCTTCTTCTTCTTCTTCTTCTTCTTCTTCTTCTTCTTCTTCTTCTTCTTCTTCTTCTTCTTTCTTCTTCTTCTTCTTCTTCTTTCTTCTTCTTTCTTCTTCTTCTTCTTCTTCTTCTTTCTTCTTCTTCTTCTTCTTTCATTTTTCTTCAAACTTCCCCCTAACTCTCCATATAATACTTAACGCATTTGTTATTTCTTAAAAATAATTTGGAGGTGAAGGATACTTACAAAGTGAAACAGTATCAGAAGTAACATATATGTTGGTATATTTGATTTTCTATTTAGAAGTGACATTATAATTATGTATCTAATTTTTACATTGTCTGTCCTGTTTTCCATCTTAGAAAAACATATAAGTTTCGAAGTAATTTAAACTATATATAAATCAGAGATGAGAAAAAGATCTAAAAGGATTAAGAACTTATAGAACTACAAAATGAAAGAAAGTATTATTAATTATCTATAATATACTAAAGCTGAGCGAATCAATGTTTGTCTTCTAAAGACTTTTTTTTACTGTTTAGTTTAATTACACGAAAGTTATACTAAAATATATTAGGATTGAGTTATGCTTGAAAAAATCCATTTTAATTGGTTTTCATTAGTCGGAATTTGCAATATGTCTTTTACTTGACATTCTACTTGTCACTTTCACCCTCTCTATGTATATCTTGATTAACTCTTCGTTATATATATTAGTTTCAGTGAGCGTAGAGAGAGAGAGAGAGAGAGAGAGAAAGGAAAGAGAGAGAGAGGAGAGATAGAGAGAGAGAGAGAGAGAGAGAGAGAGAAGAGAACATTGGAAGATGGGGAGATGTGAAACGTATCTTTATGTTACCATTATAAAACAGCCAGCCAGGCCAACATCTTGGCTTTTGATAAGTTTAAATTAGGTCAAACGTTCCCTTTCTTAGAAATATTACAAAATGATTTTGATGTTTTTTTAATACTCCGCTTGTATTTATTTATTTATTTGATTTAATTCGCTTTGTAAATTCATTTCACCTAATCCAAATTATATACCAAGAGCTCAATGGGTGATCCAACGGGTCACGTTTTGTCTAGTTAATTAATACTTATAGGAAAATGTTCATTATATATTGAATTTTATTATTTCTCAGATGTGCGTGGTCAAGAAATATACCCGGGAGATGCACTTGATCATTTCGTCAGGTATGTGATACATGGACCATTAGGTGTTTCGGGTTTTAAAACATCACATACCTTCACCGAGATGACCCAGTTTATGTTGATCAAGCACAAGCTTATGATCAGGTAATGAGATCTCAGATATCTATACAAACTATGATGGTCGACCTTGGTGAGTTTTTATAAAGTTTAAGTTAAGTTTGCGGAGTGTCCTTTTATCGGTATCAAGCAAACAACAAGGGGGTCAATTCTTTTTTGATAGCACTAGACCAGGGAGATTGATTTTGTTGAGATCGACCACCACACCTACTGTCAGCTCCCAAAAGTTCTTGCAAATATCAGATTACCCGTGATACTCAAGCACTGAGATGGCGGGAACAGGTATCGAACTCTGAAACTTGCGATTCTGAAGTTTGTACCCAACCGACTGAGCTAAACCGGCCTTTATGATGTGTAGAACCGGTTAAACCTACAATCAAATGCGCCTGCGTGATCTCTCAGTATTACCCATTTTTTATTGCGTTTCTAAACCCTTTTTTTTTCAGACGGGGCAACCGTTTAGATTAATTGGATTCCCTCTTGGCGCGACACCTAACGAGAAAAGTTCTATGTGCATATCGGAAGGAGAAAAATATCCATTTACTAACCATAACGTAAAGATTCATAATATTTTTAAAATTTTTTTTATTGGTTCTAACTCATTTACATATCTTATTATAATGGAGATTCGGTGTCTGTTTATCTGTAAGTATCATCATCATCATCATCATCATCATCATCATCATCATTATCTCTCATACTCTGACTCTCTCACCATTATATACACGTGATGTGTTAGAAAGGTATATAACAAAGATGGATGTGGAGAGAGATACGGTCCGAGATGACCCAGACGAAGACAAGACCCGGGACGAGAGACCTGAGAAGTACACTCGGCCAGCTGAGACGGGAATACTTAGAAAGGCTAAATAAAGAAACAGACAAGTTTGCCAGAGAACTGGAAAACCTGTGGAATGTGAGGGTGACGTTGGTACACTTGGAACGGTCTACAAAAGCTTAGAAAAGAGACCAGAAGAAGAATTGAGACCATCCAGACAACAGCATTGTTGAAATTTGTTTACAAAAAAAAATTGAGATTAAAATTTTTTCTTTCAAACCATCGCTACGAATCTTTCAAAACTTTGCCGACCTTATATGACCCACCCTTGTGGGAGGCGCGTGGTGTAATGGTTAAAGTCATGGGAAATGGACTCGTCGCCCCGAGTTCAAATCCTGGATGTGGTAATTGCATTTCACTTAGCGCTAATACCCTTAGGAAAGGTATGAATCCTACTCACCCTCCAGCTATGGATAAATAGCAGGGCAGACTGGGCTCTTTAACCTTGGTTGGGCAACCAGTCTAGGAGAAGGAAAACTCTGAATTCAAACCTGTTGAACTCCGCTTAAGAAATTGACCTTGTGTCACATCCTGCTCGTGTGGAGTGGTTGGTAAATATATATATGACCCACCCTGGTTGATATGCCGTAAAACAAAACAAAACAAACAAGCAAACAAAAAAAAACACTTTTTAAAAGTCATTATATAAATTATGTACATACTTGACCGTGATGAATGCCATTTATTAGTACATATAACATAAATTGCACGTTGATCATGCGTTCGGAAACACGTACATTTATTCATAGAGATTTCAACATTAGACACCCAATTGAAATTACGAAAAAAATGCTTTAAACGGAATAGCGTTACTATCGCCTAATGTACAAAGGTCAGAGATGTTTGTGGCTATTTATAGCGACATCAATGGGGGGACACGCTTATTCCGTCGGGACTCCACCTCTCTTTCTGGAAATACGTGATAAGCAAACAGGTACTCGTCTCCCAAATGTGCACAAAAATAGCATCGTTAAGTTAGTCTCTGATAAGAATTAAAAGGAAAATGGGAATTTTAGCAAAAAAAAGAAAGAAAAAAGAGCAAGACAAAAAGAAAGAAAAAAAAAGAAAGAACAAGACGAAGATAGAAAAAAAAAAAAAGAAGAAAAAAAAAGAGGAAAAACGAAAAAAAAGAAAATTAGCGAGAGGGAGAAAGAAAGAAAGAAAGAAAAATAAATGAAAAAGAAGAAAGGACAAGAAAAACAAGAAAGAAAGAAAGGGAGAAAGAAGGAGAAGAGAAGAAAGAAGGGGAGAAGAAGAAGGGAAATAAAAGAAAGAAAAGAAAAAGAAGCAGAAAGAAAAGAAAGTAGTTAATGTAAAAGAAAAGAAAGAAAAAGAAAGAAAGCAAAAGCAAGCAAGGAAAGAAAAGAGAAAAGAAAGAGAAGAAAGAAAGAAAAAGGAATGTAAGCAAGAAGAAAGAAAAGAAAGTAAGAAAAATCAAGAAAAGAAAGAAGAAAGAAAGGAAGAAGTAAGCAGCAAAGCAGCAAGAAGAAAAAGAAAGAAAGAAGGTAGAATGTAGCAAGCAAAGCAACAAAGAAAGAAAGAAAGAAAGGAAAGAAAGAAAAATAATGAAAAAGAAAGAAAGGACAAAGAAAAAAACAAGAAAGAATCCAAGAAAGAAAGAAAAAGAAAGAAAGAAAGAATGTAAAGCAAGTAAGCAAGCAAGCAAGAAAAAAAGAAAGAAAAGAAAGAAAAGAAAAGAGTAAGAAAGAAAGAAAGAAATAAAGCAAACAAGAAAGAAAGAAAGTAATCAAGAAAGAAAGTAGTAAAGAAAGAAAGAATGTAAGCAAGCAAGCAACAAAGAAAGAAAGAAAGAAAGAAAGTAAGGAAGCAAACAAGAAAGAAAGATAGAAAGAAAGTAAGCAAGCAAACAAGAAAGAAAAAAGAAAGAAAGAAAATAAGCAAGCAAGCAAGAAAGAAAGAAAGAAAGAAAGAAAGAAAGAATGCATGCAAACAAGAAAAAAGTAATAAATAAAGAAAGAAAGAAAGACTGTAAGCAAGCAAGCAAGAAGAAAGATGGAAAAAGAAAGATAGAATGTAAGCAAGCAAGCAACAAAGAAAGAAAGAAAGAAAGAAAGAAAGAAAGAAAGAAAGAAAGAAGGTAAGGAAGCAAACAAGAAAGAAAGATAGAAAGAAAGTAAGCAAGCAAGCAAATAAGAAAGAAAAAAAGAAAGAAAGAAAATAACCAAGCAAGAAAGAAAGAAAGAAAGAAAGAAAGAATGTAAGCAAACAAGAAAAAAAGAAAGAAAGAAAGAAAGAAAGAAAGAAAGAAAAAAAAACAGTAAGAAAATAGGCGAAGCAAAAAGAAATCAGACGGTAAAAAAACTAATAAAAAAGAAAGAAAAAAGAATGAAAGAAAAAAGAATGAAAGAAAAATAATGAAAGAAAAAAGAAAGAAAAACTCCTGAAAAAAACATGATTGACCGACACATTGTAGGGCGTTTAATTTGCTTTAACCACTGAGAATCCCTACAATAATTTCAAAATCTTGATTCTTATATTATTTCTCCTTCCATCATGTCAAATAAATGTCCTGAACTAAAGACCTTGTGCCAGACTTAAATTCGAAAATTGTTAAATACAAATGTCTACATATACACTGCATAGTGCCAGTATAAATAGAGTTATCTTTACTGCCTACATTTGTGTTTCTCTTACGTAATTTGTAAGTTTAAAAAAAAGTACTAAATGAAAAAAATAAATAAATAAAAGTAATCGATGACCATACGACATCTGCAAGACTTGCACGCAAACAGCCAAATTGGTCGTTTCTAATGACGTCACTTGACTTGTACTTTCGTCATATGTGTAGGGTTCTGGTCTGGCACAACGGCTCTAGTAAACACATCTATTTGTACTAACAAAAAACAAAAACAAAAAAACACCCTCCGGGCGGTGTAAAATAATTTTTTTAAAAGATATTGCCACAGAAGTATGGAAAAAAATTAAATAGATGGAATAAAACGTTTAATATTTTAAAAAAATGAATTACCTACTAATTTCAAAATAGGTGTCTGGCTTGGTACAACTGAATAAATTTATCAGTTCTAGTGAACATGTTTATCTATAATAATAAAAAGACACCCTACGGGCGGTGTAAAATTATTTTTAAAAAGATATTGCCACAGCGGTATGGAAAAAAATTAAATAGATGAAATAAAACGTTTAATATTTAAAAAAAAAAAATTACCTATTAATTTCAAAATAGGTGTCTGGCCTGGTAAAACAGAATGAATTTCTCGGCTCTAGTGAACATGTTTATCTATACTAATAACAAAAACACCATACGGGCGGTGTAAAATTATTTTTTGAAATATATTTCCTGAGGGGCGTGGAAAAAATTGAATGGATAAAATAAATGTTTAATATGTTTTTTTAAATTAATCATTTACTTAAAAAGCATCATATTCATTCCTTACCTCTGAGATATTTGTTTTGATTTACGACAGTGAAGGCACCGAAAGCCCTTGTAAGAATTTCTGATTTAATTATTCAGATTTTTATCTTCATAGAAAAATTCAAATATCGTACAAGTAAAATATATTTTGTTCGGATTTCTTAAAATGAAATAGGGTGGTTGACATAGTAAAAAAAAAAAATTCCCAATATGTTTTAGGAAAAAAACTATTTTAAACATAAATTCATCTGAAGTTGAATAAGTATAAAAATTTTCGTGAAAATTTGACTCTTTTATTGATTTTTAATAGAATTGAAAATTTACTGCGACGTAAACATTGAGGTAATTCCGGTTACAGAAAAAAGAGACCGAATCTCCATTATTGATACATAATTGGTTTGTTGGTTTGTTGGTTGGTTGTATTAATAGCATTGGGTTATTTTATGCTGAATATGTTTTTGACTTATTCATTCTTTTATAGAATTAAATTTTTTAAATCCATCTTTTTATTTAACTGCATTTTTAAATCTCACCTTTTATTTATTTAACCCATAGATGGAACAATAACAAGTAATATCACACCGGGTAAGAGTGGACCTGGGAGTAATGGCATTAAAGGGGTACTCCGCCCTTCCCAGATCTCCTGAACTGGAACCTCACAACTTCATACAGTATCGTCACACCGAGGATACGAAGACCATCAACCAGTGACTTCTAGCATATAATTATTTACTAAGCTTAGATGCGACACAAGGCCAGAAGTATGGGGCACCTAGTGAGAAACGAACTCACTACCAATGGTCTACTAAGCTAGCTTGCTAACCATTAAGCTACATGAGGTGCCTCTAGTTATTTACTAAGTTTCGCTTAGATGTGTTACATAATCTATGCGGTTGCATAAGATTATTGTCAATCCCTGTATTTCTAAAGGGATGGCCCTTTCATATCACGGGCGGGACTTTCCATGGAATATTACAGAAAGCCTGCGAAATACGTGGGACCTGGTTGGGTCTTCAGTTTCAGTTTGGACGTCGGGCAGAGAAGATGTACTGCCTTAACTGGAACTCACTGCATACACATATGTTAGTCAGATGAAAAATGTTTAGTTAAGAAATAAAAGCTTACGAAAATAATATGGTTTTGTGGTTAATGAATGTCTTGGTAACAAGACTGACCTAGAAGACCAGACACGAAGTCCAGACGCTAGAAGAGACGCTAGAAGAATAGAAGTAAGAAAGTAATGAAAGAGGTATACAACAGATGTGGCACAGGGCCGAATGTAAGGGGGCACCTAGTGAGACTCGAACTCAGTAGTTGTGGTTTGCCAGTCTACCTTGCTAACCATTACACAACCTGAGGCGCCCTTGACTTCTAGCATATAGAGATGATACAGCCCTAGCCGTCAGGGTTTTATCTGTTTAATGATACCCGTGTTCCTTAATTGCCCAGTCGTTATCATCTTGCAGCAACCTCTGGTTAAAAATGAGACCGTCCAAGTCGTTCAAGAGGAAATATAAATTCAGATTATCTGCTGTTGCTTATCCAACGAATTCTTAATTCTTAAGAGTACCGTTACCTCAGCTACATAATAGATCATTCCGTTTTTGTTATAAAGAAAGAAAGAGAAGAAAAAAGACATGCTACACGGAAAAATATAAGAAAGAAAAAAATATATATGATCTAATCTCATAATAACCGTGTCCCCCCTCTCCTTTCAACAAACACTAAATTATACACAATACCACTCAAATAACGTCCAGAAGAAACATAACACTAATACCCAACCCCTGTTAACACTCAACATACGAAAAAATATACTTAAAAAATTTAAAAAATTCGGCGGACCTGAACTTTCCATCTAAAATTTTTGTTTTTCATTTTTTTTCTTCTTTTAATAGATTATTATCGATTGCACACCAATCTATCAGACTGTTAAAAAAAATTCAAAAAAGTTATTTATTTTTCGAGTTTTCAGGGGTGCTCAGTACCCCGTATAAGTTTATAGTAAACCGAACCCCCATATCGGAACCGCTCGAAAGGAAACTGGCGCAAAGGTGTCAAAGTTAGGGTGGCCCAGAAAAAACAGAACCCAAATTATTTATTATCGAGCGGTTCCGATATGGGGGATCGATTTACTATAAACTTATACGGGGAAATGAGCACCCCTGAAAACTCGAAAAATAAATAACTTTTAATAATTTTTTTTTACAATCTCGTGTGTAAACGATAATAATCTGGTGTGTAAACGATAATAATCCATTGAAGAAAAAGAAAAGAAATTACAAAGAAAACATTTTTTTCAGCGGTTCCGATATGGGGGATCGGTTTACGATAAACTTACCCCTGAAAACTCGAAAAATAAATAACTTTTTAGATTATTTTTTTTACAATCGGATAGATTGGTGTGCACTCGATAATAATCCGTTAAAAAAAAGAAAAAAAGATTAAAAACAAAAATTTTATATGGTGGGGTTCTGAAAGTTCAGGTCCACCAAAAATTCAATTACAACTCGTCACAATTTAAGAATTATCTAATTTAATTAGATACCAATAAAACTTCATTTAGTTAAAATATATTACAAAACCAATTATTAGCCTTTCGTAGTAAATAATTTACTAAATAATTTCAAAAAAATCTCAAATAAAAATTCAAAAGATTTACATCTTTCTAACCGGAAGTCGACGGAAAACAACAATGAGTATAAGTATCTGGATCCAGTATCATTCACAGTATTAATTCAAACATAACGGGTAAGTCAACTGTATTTCTTAAATATTAGTTTTTTTTAACACTTACATTCACCATTTATTCATGCTTCAAAATAAATGAATTTTATAACCCAGGCAGTATATATATATATATATATATATATATATATATATATATATATATATATATATATATATATAAGAATTTTGGATCTTTGTTTTTTAGAAGTGTTGTTAAATAAAGTATATATTATTAATTATATTTTTGCTTGAAGGCAATTATAATGCATGTATCGCATAAAATTCGATACTTATAGAAAATAATCTTGACAAGTGAATCCCGTGGTCTCTGACTATGCCTGCTGAGGTCCCGGTTTCGATTTCTGTCGGATGGAAATCGTTAGTATACATCGCTGATGAGACTTAATAAAGACGAAACAGTCTGTACGATGTTCTACACACCGAAAAATCCTTTGCCGCGATTCACTTGTCAAGATTATTTTCTATAAGTATCGAATTTTATGCGATACATGCATTGTAATTGCCTTTAAGCAAAAATATAAATAATAATAATAATAATAATATATATATATATATATATATATATATATATATATATACCAACCTCTCCACACGAGCAGGATGCGACACAAGGTCAATTTCTTAAGCAGAGTTTAACAGGTTTGAATTCAGAGTTTTCCTTCACCTAGACCGGTTGCTTACCAAGGTTAAAGAGCCCAGTCTGTCCTACTATTTACCCAGAGCTGGAGGGAGAGTAGGATTCATACCTTTCCCAAGGGTATTAGCGCTGAGTCAAATGCAATTACCACGTTCACGAATTGAGTCTATTTCCCATGACTTTAACCATTACACCATGCGGTTCCTGTAGTTGCTGTGTCTAGACACACTGAAGAGACGTAAAACGTCGAAACACGGTGTCTGTGGATGACTTATATATATATATATATATATATATATATATATATATTGAGTCCGAGAAGGTTCCCGAGTCTGAGAAGGTTTACGACAAAAAATACCTGAAGAAGGCCGGATGGCACATCGGCCGAAACGTTGTACAGATAACAATGAAGATGAGGACAATAGTCCGAATAACGCAGATGATGCAGTTTTATTATATCAATTATTTCAATCGGTAGAGCATTTGCTTAGGAATTATAAGGTTCCGGGTTCGATACCGGTCCTCACCAACTCAACGATTTGCACAGCCATTTTTTTTCTTTTTCTCTTTTTTTTTTGTTTTATTCCTATCTAATACAGATAATTTAAACGTCTTTGCATGATTTCTAGAAATTCTAGTTAATATCCATAATTGTATGGTTTCAAATAATTATTTCTATTCAATCCTTTCACAGACAGAGAATGATCCACGGCGGGAACGATGATAAAGTCACTCTTACAGTGTACCGATGGTGATGTAGGGATTGCCTGTCCCTTCTGGGATGGACTTGTGCCCAAAAGGATTTATCTTCCCTTACCGCGAGTGTTTCAGCACTATATGGCACTATAGGTGGGTATTTAATCTGAGTGTGGGAAGAACTCTCTCTCTCTCTCTCTCTCTCTCTCTCTCTCTCTCTCTTTCTCTCACTCTCTCTCTCTCTCTCTCTCTCTTGTCTTGGTCTAGCATCCAAAAAACATGACGCGTAGTGTCTCTGTTCATTAAGTAAGGGGCTTTGCTCCCCAACTATCAGTAAGTGACTCTCATATTTTTTTAGCACTTTCGTACTTCCAAAGGACTTTCGTCCATTTGTTTAGTATCTTGACATGTATGTCATGTTCCATGTGCTCAGACAATAAAGTCTGTATTGTTGTTATGTTGTACTTCTTTGTTAGGATTTATTTATGTATATATTCACTTTCGTTGAAAGGTTACTCAGACCCTTCTAATGTATTATAAGAACAACACATTCAATTCTTATAGTGACAAAATGATGCTTTGTCCTTAGTATCTAGTTTAGTGTGCATGCAATCAAATTGAGGAATTTAATTGTACAAAAAGAATAGCTACGTATGTTTATTTCATTAATTTTCATGTAACCCTCTTGGAAATTTATGTATAACTAGCAGGACCAGTGGATTTACCACCGTATGATAATTTAGTTATCACAACATTTGATATGTTTCATCATCATCATCATGTCGTGCATGTAGCACGGGTATCGACAACAATCTTACGCCAACCCTCCCTATCATTCATTGCACCTGTAAGCTCCTCTGCGGAACAGCCAGCATCTTCACATAGCTGGTCAATGTAGGTCCTTGCTGGGCGCCCCACACTTGCATGTCCATGTGTTGGCTTCCACAGGAGAACGTCGCTTATGAGTTCATTCTTACTTCCCCAGCAGTGTCCTGCATGCCTTGTCCGTCTCACTCGGATAGTTTGTGAGATGGGGGGGGGCAGGTGACCGTACAGCTGTTTCCTTGTGGGGTGCTGTTTCCATGACTTGTTCAACACTGCTTGCAGCATCCTTGTGCAGCTCCCATCTAGCTTATTCTCAAGACGTTTAGTTAGGGTCCAGGTGGTGCAGCCACATAGCAGCACCGACACAACCACAGCCTGGAAGAACTGTCGCTTCAGCTTGTCAGGGAGATCGGACCTCCATATGACTGATAATCTATTTGTGACTGACCATGCCTTTGCTATCCGCGTATTAACATCGCTCTCTGTGGAGGAGATATTACTTCCCAGGTAAGTGAATTGTTCCACTGGCTTAAGAGGCTTGCCATTGAGTGTGGAGATGTTTCCTTTATTTTTAAAGCTCATGAACTATGTTTTACCGGAGTTCACATATTATTTGCTGCCTCCTCTAGTCTATGTAGCAGTGTTTCAGCACGTACCGGTGTATCTGCAAGAAGTGCAAGGTCATCGGCATAGTCCGCATCTGTGATTGTTTGTGCGGGATATCGCCTGCTTCTTGCCCTTTTCAATGTGAAACCTTTTTCTTTTATGGTACTCAAGTGTTATTGCTTAAATAGTTCAATATGCAAACGTATAATAATCTTGATTTAACCCTTTCTCACTTTTTTTCTTTCTTTCCTTATTTTCATCTTTTAGTTATGTTCGATTGAAACGAATTAGTGTTATCACTTCCGTGTGCTCACTCCCTATCTCTATCATTCCCCTCGTCTCTTTCTTTTTTTCTTATATTTTTTTCTGTATCGCATATCTCTTTCATTCCCTTTCTTTCTTTATGATAAGAACGGAATGACCCCTTATTTAGCTGAGGTGACAACAGCCATAAAAAGAATTCGGCGGATAAGCGACACTTGATAATCAGCATTTACATTTTTGCATTTCATCTTGGACGATTTGGACGGTCTCATTTTTAACCAGAGGTTTGTACAAGATCATAACTGTCGGAATATTAAGGAACAATATAATTGATATATATATTTGAATAAAAAGGTTATGTCATGATTTTTAGACAGTTTTGAGGTTGTTTTTTTTCAATATTCCATTTTTTTCTTGGGATACAGGGCATCATAAAATATTTGTTCCGAAATTCCGGGCCAGGAAAAGAGGCGGAGCATCGTAGTTAAAAGTCAAAGTAGAAAATAGTCAGAAAAAAATATAATCGGAACAATT